>OZ010667.1:43814408-43931908 GCA_963932185.1 Troglohyphantes excavatus | reverse complement strand
AATTGCATTTAAAAAAAATATTTTTCATGGAGGTAGACAGAGCATCTATTTGGTTGCAAGAAAGAGCTAGCTCCAACAATCCAACATGGCCACGTCATCTGGAAGATATATTTTTGAGTGAAAATACTGTCATAATATGTAGGAACAATTAAGATTGATTAAAAAGAATATTTTCACACAACTTGGGATTTTGAATTTTCAAACGTTTTTTACGTCTTTCTGCAAACTTGAATAATTGGAGCTACCTCCTTTTTACAGCAAACCCCTCAATTGAAGGCCGAAAAGAGCAAGGAGGGAGAAATCGTAACTCCTGTTGTCACGGCACACCACAGAAACTGCAATCGGCCTTTAGTTTGAGAGGCAAAAAGTAAGTTTCCGTACAGTGGGCGCTGGTTCAATGCTGATCAACTAAGATGCGTTATTTACTACTTCTATTTTGAGTGGCACAGTTCTGGGAAAAAATCAAGTCTGGGAAGAAGTTAAAAGTTAAATTCACCATCAAAATTCTCAAAAACCTACATTCAAAATCAATTTTCAGTTTTTTAATACAAAAAAATAGGCAGAAAGGATTAAATGTTAAATACAGCGACACTAATAAGGTTTTAGTTAGAGAAATTAAAATAAAAAGGTGTTTAGAAATTGAACTCAACAATAATTTGAAAATAACTTGGTTTCTATATGTTTTAAATACTGATTGTCTAAAGCTAGTTAAAGTGACACAATTTGTGGAAAAATAATTTTTTAAAGTTTAAAGTTAAACTTGCTTAACTTAACATTTTAGTTAAGCACATTTACTTAACTTAAGTACATTTATTTAAAGTTAAACAACAATATTCGCAAGAACTCATATTGAAAATCAATTTTTAATCTTTAACAATGCCTTAGTAGCATCTTCATGCCTTCAATGTTATTTCAATGCAAGTACCCGTCATTCTGAAAGGTGCAGTGTTAACAAAACACAATAATGTTCTTTAATAAAGGAATAAACGCAGAAAACAGCGACACTAATATTTTAATTAGAAAAAATAGATGTTTGTTTACAAATGAAAACTAAGAAGTTACGAACTTACAATTCCACATTAACAAAAAACAAAGGGCCTCCATTTTTCCAGTGGATAAAGGCATTCAGCTGGTAATCAGAAGGTTGCTAGTTTGAGCCCGTGCGATGGACTCGACAAAGAAAAGTAAAAAAGTAGTGATCTTGCGATTGGTGGAATTCCAGGTTTGCTACAAAAACACTAGAAAGTCATTCAGAATATCCAACAAATTATACTGACGTGTATACGGGACTGGTGCACGATAAATATGATCGGAGTCCAGTGTCATGAGGCCTATTGGGGTTGCGTCTGGTGCCAGCTCAGGTGTTGTCCTCGTCATCTGACCATGGTTCAAAAACATGAGGCATTGTTTCTGGTTCTTTCCCTCGAAATAGTCCCCGAACCGTTGTCAATAGACAAATGTGCAGCTCTAGTGCGACGTTTTTTAACCAAACCAAACAAAACAAAATACAAAAGCGCGAAATAAATACCCTCATCGCTAACAATCCTCTGCCATAAAACCCGATCTCAGAACCCCAACAAACTTGGTCGCCAATAGCCCATTGTGCAGATCTAGTGCGACGTTATTTCCAATCAACCCAACAAGCTTCAATCCGCCAAGACTTCCAAAACCCGACATTTCCCTCTACAAGGTGACACACCGCTCTTTAATCCCTACACATTTACGATGCCAGGGATTATTCAGCTCACTCGCCGTCCAGAAATCCCTTTTTTCCCCACACTCTCCCCCTAAGAGGCACCGCGTCTCTACCCCCTTGATCACCCCGTCACAGTCACGATTAATTATGGTTTGCAGATTAAATTAAACAAACTTAATGCGGTTTTCAGGGGGAAGCGTCGAGTTTATTAGGGGGAGGCGCGGCGCAATAACTGCCAGAGAGGGCGAGAATTTATCATCCCCGCAAAAGCCGAAACGGCTTCCGATACGGACGATAATTATAACTACTATCGAACGCCGGGCTAACCATAAACGGGGGCGCCCGGAATAAAACGACACAAATCCTTGTCGTCCTTTAAAGCCCGGTCCTTGCTGTCGCGTTAGACGTGCGTTTCCTTATCCTTTGGGTAGGAAGAGATACAGTCTTTGTGTGTTGGGTGATTTTACGGTGTTTCGAGGAAGGTAAACGGATTTAGACTGACGGATTTGATTTATGTAGTTTGGAAGGAGGATTCTTTCCGCTAATTTGATTACAAAAGAACGTATAATTTTGTATATATTTAGATACATAAAAATAACTTATCTAAACATTATATGGAAATGTCTTTCACCTTTCTAAGATTAAGGTTGATAACTTTACTAGGGGGGGGGGGTGTCTTTACTAGTAACTAGTGCTTAACCAGAATATTTACTAATATAGAAAAATAAGTGTTAATTTCCACTGATTTTAATTAGTATTTAACCATTAATTATAAGTTATCTAGCAATTGCTATTATTTTTTTTTAATTATCTAATTAATTGCTCAAGTTCCTTGGGAAATGAACAGTTTTGTTATTTAATATTCGGATTAACATAATTTTTATTGATCGGACGCAGAATAAAATGTGTTTAAAGTCTTATTCAGGATATTAGTAGAAAATTTTGACTTGAAACTCTGGGGGGGGGGGGGTGGGGAAGGGGACCGTCTGAGTTTAGCTGTTTCCTACGTCTATATAAGTAGCAATCGCCATTTTGCAGAAATTCGATCTTTGCTTAGAAACGACCTTTCTTAAGTTAGTAATAAAATTAAAATTATTTCAATTCATTCAACTTTTTAAAATATTGAATGATATTGTAAGGAATTTTAGGAATGTAGAATGCCCTTTTTTTTTCCAAAGCAACAAATATATGTTACGAAATCAATTTTTAAGATTTTAATGTGAGAGAGGTATTTAATGAGAACTATACAAGAAGATTCCATAAAAAAAATAGGTTGTTTGTTTATATTAACATAGCACTGCTTCGCAAATGGGATATTTTGAAAACTATGCATGATTTATGCCGAAAGAAAGACCTGAGAACACTGTATTGTAATTTTGAACAGAGGTCGAGCGACAAGCAAAATATCGGAGCTTTTTTTTTTATTTTTGACAGATTTTGACAGATGTCACACATGCAGTGTCAATATAAAATAGACAAAATATTATTTATAAAAAAATAATAATAAGCACAAGGAGGCTCTGCCCCCTGCTCCGCTGACGCTCCACCAACCCCATCTGATACCATCAAAATAATTAGTTACCAATGAATTGAAGGGGTTAATCGTCAAAATGGCTTACATAATATCAAAATAAAAATGCGGGCACAACAGAATTTAGTAAATAAATTAACTGTTGCTATTCCGCGTAGAGAAAAACAGCGTTTTTCAATCACCGCGTAAGAGAAATATATATAAAGATATTCTATATTGATATTCGATCGAGTATATTGAGAATTTAACTAATGGATACAATGAAAATAGTTCTCAATGACAAAATATAAACTTGAATTCATTTTATGTTAGTATCAAAATTATTAGAATCTTGTTCTAACACAAGTCTTACACAATGAACTGAAAGTTACAAACACAGCAACTGAAATCGGCTTCCACCCAAATCAATACAAACATTCAAAAACAAAGTAGAATCAACACAATTCACGCATAGAAGAACCACCAGCAAATATTATTTAAAGTCAAATATTCAAAAATTGAAACAAATATTTTTTTTTGTGAAAAGAAAGCAGAAAATAAATCACGATCATCCATCAAGGCCACAGAGGAGGGCCGAACAACTCTTAAAATCTCGAACTCTACAGTAATCTATCAATCTCTGCTCCACTTAGGAAAAATAAATGACTGGGGCAGGGATTCGTGATTTGGCGAATGTCAGGTTGCGTTTCCCGATGCTTATTTGTGGAATAATAATGGGTGATGATGGTTTGGCAGTGGCACTTGTCCTTTCAACTTCGGTTACGATTTAAATTTGGCGAGGAGATTGTGACACTTGGCGGAGTGCGGTTCTGGATGAGCAGAAAAGAACCTTCAGCCACTAGTTTCTTACTGAATTTCTTTTTTCAGTTTTGCTTTGTGTTTGAGTAAAGTAGAATAATGGAATGTATGATTTTAATTAGGTATCATTATACTTTAAATGGGGTATTAATGTTTATTAATATCATGCAATATCGCTTTGTGAAACTTAATCTGGATGCGGTGTCGCTTATATTGACTTGCTAGAAAAATCTAATTTGTTTATTTTGTGAACAAGTATTAATTTATACTGTGAACATATCGTCGCCTCAGAACAACAGTAAGACATCTAAACAAAAAAAAACGAAAATGAGTTTTCGGTCGTGCTAATATTACCAAATGTGCCTTTATTTAGTGGAACACTCGGACATTTTTATGTCTTCTTTGAAATCCCTGAACTACAGCCTTAGATATTCAGCATTGAAAAAACAGCAAATTTTAAAATTAATTTTATAGGCAACTCGCTTATATCCTACTGTTGCTCTGAGGCGACGATATATTCGTATATTAGAATTATTAAATAACAATATTTTTAATTTTTTTTTTTTAGCTTTAGATACAATAGAAAATTGTTTTTACTTATGATATGGCTCAGTTAAAAAGACGTGAATATTATTATTTGTAATGCAGACGTACGTATTTAAGATTTTTATTGCTATTTTATGTATTGATACCCTAAATGATTTCTTACAAAATTACTTGGATTACCCATAAACATGTGTTAACCTGAGATTCAGAATATAAACGAACCTAATTTTAAGAGAAAATTAATAGACTCCTCCTTCTCTCATTTCTTTATAACCAGAAAAAACTAATATGCAATAATATGAATATTTTTTTTACTTATTCTTGCGTTAGAGAATCCGTTATTGAGAGAATAAAATGTGTTGGATATCACACAAATGCATATTATTCGATTTGATTCTACTATTTTGTGTAATATTAATTTATGTATTATATTATAAGACATTATATATATATATATATATATATATATATATTGTCAAACAAATTAATTTTGTTGTTAAAATACAAAATATTTTAATTACAAGGATATAATAAATTAATCTTAATTTCTGTGAAAAAAGTGAAATTTCTGTATAATCCCCAATTTTTATTATAATTCTTATAAATGAATCATGCATCAGGTAGTTTTTGATCCTACTACGAGAACCTTATTTTTAAGAAATAAATCATTTCTTAGTTACATCCAAAAATTTTTTTACATCAATTTTATTTGTTTCTGGATTGCTCATAAATGTGTTTTTGTTGTACATTTAATGTTAGGGTTGTAATTATGAGGATCAAATTTAATTACAGATTTGTGGAGTATGTACAACATGCGTAACGTCAACCGATACAACTTTACCACTTTTTTTTCTTCTTCTTTCAACTATTTTGTTAACTGCTTATGTACTAAAATGCTTTAAAAACATCGTAAATATTTAATATTGATATCTAGTTTCACAACCCACAGAAACAGGACAACTTAAGTAAACATCAAGTTAAAAAAAATAAAAAAAAGTGTTGGCGAAGTTACCTTGGAGACGGGAAAACTATACAAACTGTGCTTTAACACAGTTGGAAATCACTAAATAACACTAAAAAGTTAAAAAAAAAACACTTATCTTATTAACTATTTATTGTAATTAACTGTACTTTATAAATACTTAAAACATGAAAAACGGACGGTTTAAAATTCACAGTTCGAAGAAAATTTTGACATTTTGGTCAGAAAAGGTAAAATTTCCATGGTTTTCATAATAGAATGTTAATTATGTACACGAAGTCTTGTAAATTGAGTAACGCTTCATCAGATATGTTTGGGAAGTAAAAACTATCATCTGTCAGTCGAAGATATGGCACCTTTTGAGCTTCCCGTCTCCATAGAATTGAGTGAGTATATTAACAAAATGCTTGATACTGGTGGCAAACATAACCTTTTTCAAAACTGGCAAAGTTGTCCCTACACTTAATACATTTGTCTATATATAAATAACATATATATTAATGCGAATTTGTAATTTCTATGCTGAGTGTACTATTATTGAAAGGTTTCGAGATTATATTCCATATAACGAAGAAAAATTGATATGAAGTGAAGAAGTTTCAAACATATTAAAATTTCAGCTGTACTATTAAAAACACTACCAATTTTTAAGAACTTTTAACTGATTTATTTTAGAATGGATAATATAACACCGATGCATTCTTTCTTCATAAACAAAAAAAACTCAATCAATCAACATTTCGTCTGTCCTAAATTTGAACTCGGATAACCCAACGGATCATTCGAACATTTAAAACAACGCAAAAAACCCGACCGAACACATTTCCCCACCATTCAGATGGGAAATGCGACTTCGATGCTTCAAAACAAACATTCTACATTCTTTCCAGCTTCCTTAAAACAAAACAAAAAACCCAAAATCAAACTCGCCTTAACTGTTATCAATGTTAGTTTGGGACACACACACGGACAACAGCAAAATCGGTTGTGCAAGATAATTTTAGACTCGGCAACCTTTCTGGCGCGAAAACAACTCGCTTGTTTTCCCAATAATTGAGAAAAATCCTTTGTTTCGTCGAACTTGCGACCGTAAAAAGGTGATGAACCCTCCAGAGGGTAGGTCCGGGGCACGTTTTAGAGAACATATTTGGAAACAGCGATGGTCCCTAGACAGATTGGTAACACGTTCTTATTCTCGAGTCATTATTCTCAATCTGAGAGATGTTCTTCTCGAACGTAATGAGCGATAGCAGTCTCTCAAGTCGTTCCGACGGCGCATTTTGCATACTATTCATCCAAGAATCGGCTTCTTTTGCGTCGCGATTGTTTTAAGTGAGTGGGATATTGCAGTCCCCGAGTTCTTCTGTAAAAGAAATAAGATTTGTCAGAATTACCTGAAGAGGGAGGTTTAGAAGAAGATTTGATTCAGAAACAGCGGCTCTGGGTATGCTATTAGTTTTTCTGTGTTTTGTGGAATGGTCTTTAGTATATTCTTTATTCGCGTTTTGTAAAAAACGATTTAGAAAGTTGAGTTGGTGCTGAGTGTGGATGAACGCATTTGAAACTTGCATAATTTCTTTAGGGAATGAGAAATCGTATCACAGGTGTGACTCATGAGAACCATTACCTTTGCTATAACTTATTGTTAATAAAAAATAAAAAAGTGCGTTGCTTTAAGGAAACCATCTAGTGAAGTAAGTTTACAAGTTTTTATTTATATTTTGTTATCAATAAGTTAGAGAAGGATAATGATTTCAGATATTTAGTGGAGTCTTTTTAAGACATATAACCACCTGACGTATACAAACGTGTATATATGTTCGAGTATCTTCAATTTTTCCAGTAGTACACATAATATAAAAGTTGATAAAAAATCTCTTTTTTTGAAATAGTTTTCAAATTTAAAACATTAGGAAGATTTTTGAAAACCTTCTCTATTGATATAATTAAAACACATATTTTTGTAGAAAAAGGAATGTATAAATTAAACCTTCCTGCTTCCTGTAGTGAAAACAAACCTACAGATACGAAATTCTGCTTATCCGTAAGAGGGTAAAAAACACTTATAAGTTAGAATTTTGTTATATTGCTATTATAAAAAAGATTTTCTGCAATAAACATTAGTATTTTGTAACTGTAATGACGAATGAGAATATTAGACTGTAACTGTTCGTCATGGGATCGCCATATGGCGATATTTAATACATACCTAAAGGAACGATTATTTATTTATAAAAACTTATTAATATTATAATAGTGCTTTTATAAACAACTACTGCACTCTGGTAAAATGGCTCCTGCAAATTCTCATGTAACTTCAAATATAATATTAGTATTTAAACTCTTTAAGTTGTGAGGACATTATCAAAATTGTAACGCTGTTTTCACTGCATAATGGCGTAATCATATTTAACTTTCTTTATATGTTTTCTATGTGACATATTCTTATTAACGATTGTCATATGTATTAGATCCTATATGTACTTACATCTTTAAGCCCCGTGTGATACTTTGGGGGGGATTTCTTTATGTCTTCAATTAAAAAAAAATACATGCATTTTATAATTTTGTATTTTTTTAAAATTGTTCTAATAAATATAGTTTTCAAAAGTGTATCCAGTGTATTCTATTTGAATACATTGTTAATTTAACTCTAATGTTTACAAAGTGGATATTTAAAATTTATTATATCGCATGTAATCACTATTGTCCTTGCTTCGTCATTCGACAATCATTAGGCTCATCTCATATCCGTCTATTTCCCAAACTTTGTTCGCGTATCCCTATGTCCCAATCCTGTCCCATAATCCATATTATTCCTCAGTGAATCCCCAACTGTGTCCAAGCCCACGAAATTAATCTCGCCGGACCCGTTACGGGGACTCACACACTCGAACGGGTCCTCATCCCCCCCCTCAAAAGGGTGGTCCGCATTCAATCCGAGAATCGTTGGATCCGTTGCTGATTGAGTCTCTCGTGAGGAGCCCTTTTTCTCGATTCACACGCGGGGCTTTTGCTCCTATAGGTTAATCCCCTATAGGCAAAGACTCTCTCGGGGTACTTATCTTGCGGAGTAATGAGGTCCATATACTTGAGGACGTCGGAAAAGGAACGGGGGTGGGAAAAAATGCGCTGCGTTTTCAATATGTGTTTGGGAAGGAGTTGTCAGATATTGGGAGTTGTTGATGGAGGGATTTAGGGTCTGATCTTACGGATGAACTGTTAATATATAGACGGGGTATAGATGAATTGAGAAATATGAAGGGAAGGACGATAAACGAACATTGGGAGTGATTTTTCAAAAAATAAAAAACAAAATTTAATGTAAAGCATTTTGATAATTTAGTTTTTTTTTGTCGAAGTATCATCGTTCTTCGTGCGTCGCAATTTGATACTGTCGCAAAAGAAAGACTCAAAGAAAGGTTTCTACCACACCTATTGGTACAAAATTGGTATACATATTAGTGGAAAATTGAATTTTGTCGTTCTTAAAATTATTTCATTTGATCTTGTATATACAGGGTGCGGCAAGCTAACTTCCTTATTTCGTATTGCAATAAAGCAAAAAGTAGTAAAGATATCTTTTTATGTTTTTTTATACAAAAGTTACACATTTAAAGTTGTGGTTTACATAGTTTTAAAAATCATATCGGATAAGTGACGCCCGCCATTATCGATACACTGGGTGAACCGAATTCTGCTGTTTCTCATCACTCTCTCCAGCATATTTGTGGGTATGTTGGCCGTTTCTCCCTGAATGTTTCTTTTCGGATCTTCCAGAGTTTGTGGGCGGTCAGTATAGACACGGATTTTTAAATACCCCCCACAAAAAGAAATCACATGGGGCCAAATCGGGAGAACACGCCGGCCACTCCAAATCGCCTCTCAGTGAGATGAGGCGCCTTGGGAAGTAATTTCGCAACACAGCCATCGATGCCCTTAGAAGTATGGGCTGTTGTTCCATCCTGCTGAAACCATACTTCTCCCAAGTCCATTTCATCAAGTCGTGGCAAAAAAACTCTTCGAGCATGTTCACATAACGGTCTGAAGTGACTGTACCAGTCTGTACATTTTTTCTGCTTCTCTTTTTGCATTCAATTTTTCTGCACAGAACCAGTTTCCCTGAACGTTGTCATCCAAAAAAGAATAGATTTCTGTTCCGGGACAGGTACCAAATGCGCAATATTGAAGCGATTTCAGAAAGCGCGCTGGGCTGAAACCACCGAACTTCCATTGGAAAAATAAGCCTCTACGGCAAATGCACGCTGTTCGTTACTCCAACGCATGATGGCGACTGAACCACAAGTCACATAACTTTATAATCTCCTCTCTCGAACGAGACCACGCCCACCTGCCTGGGGCTCCTGTAAGCTTCAGAGCACTCACTTCAAAAAAGGATGTTAACTTGTCGCACCCTGTGTATGTGCAAACCATATTGTGCTCGCGCCTATACTTTCCGAATTATTGAATGTTTACTTTTTCTGTTACTTTTAAATCCCCCTGCATATTCGTAAATCCCAAGTTTTATCCAACTCTGAATTTTATTAGCATGAATAACGCAGTCTCCACCCTCACCCAAAACAGAATTCCGTGTCATTACAAAGCATCAATGAAAAATCCCCCCAGCGTGTCACCGGGGAGATGCAACGAAATATGACTGGGCCGTAATAAATGTTCCCATTACCCCCGCCGCATTCTCTCTCACCGCCCCGCAACAACCTGCCGATACCAAGAATTCGTGACAACCGATTTTTCTCTGCCCACCTCCCCCACCCCCTCTCCCCTTACCTCTCAAAACTTTGGGTTTTTTATTTCGTTTTTCATTCACTTGGTTTCGGCCGACCCCCACCAACACTGATAAGTAAAAAGAACTCGGGGATTTTTTTTCCCTGCGTGCGGAATTCTTTCGTGTTTTTTTTTCCCTGTTTCTGTAACGTTTGTCGTATCTCGACTGACCAGGAGTTGGCTGTTGTGTCCTGATGTGGGTTTTGGATGCTATTCATTATTAAAAAAAAAGAATGCCGCTGTTGTGGACATCCATAGAAATCGAATCTGTATCGAATTCTTCCGAGCCTTTTGCTAATCAAAGTGATAAATGTAATTCTGGATGTTTGAGGGGTTGGGCTGTGTATTTATGGTTCCCCGTGGAGGTCGAGTTTGGGAGAGGTTCGATGTTTTTCAGAAAAAGGATGAATTGTATTTGTTTTGCCGCATATTTTTCACAAAAAGGTTTATTCAAATTTCTGAATCTCAAACAAAAAATCTTAAATTATAAATTATCAATTTAAGAAAATTGAAATTACTTTCAAAGCTCGTGCATGTCTTTTTTTTTAAATGAGTAGCCCAGATAGAAATGCAACTATCTGCACTTTTCAGTATTTTGAGGAAATCACGAAAAACCCTCAGACGAAATAACCGATTCCAATGCTGTGGAAGTATTTTTTTTGAAATTTAGCAAATAACTAGTAATAATAAGTAAATAAATAGTAATATTAAGTAAACTAGTAATAATAAGTAAATAACTACTACTAATAAGTAAATAACTAGCAATAATAAGTAAACTATTATTAACTAGTAAATAATAAGTAAATAACTAGTATATAATAAGTAAATAATTAGTAAATAATAAGTAAATAACTAGTAATTAGTAAATAATTAGTAAATAATAAGTAAATAGCCAGTAACTAGTAAATAATAAGTAAATAACTAATACACTAGTAAATAATTAGTAAATAATAAGTAAATAGTCAGTAACTAGTAAATAATAAGTAAATAACTAATACACTAGTAAATAACTAGTAACTAGTAAATAATAAGTAAATAACTAATACATTAGTAAATAACTAGTGACTAGTAAATAATAAGTAAATAACTAGTAAATAACTAATACATTAGTAAATAACTAGTAACTGGTAAATAATAAGTAAATAACTAGTAAATAATAAGTTAATAATTAGTAAATAATAAGTAAATAACTAGTAATTAGTAAATAATTAGTAAATAATAAGTAAATAGCCAGTAACTAGTAAATAATAAGTAAATAACTAATACACTAGTAAATAATTAGTAAATAATAAGTAAATAGTCAGTAACTAGTAAATAATAAGTAAATAACTAATACACTAGTAAATAACTAGTAACTAGTAAATAATAAGTAAATAACTAATACATTAGTAAATAACTAGTGACTAGTAAATAATAAGTAAATAACTAGTAAATAACTAATACATTAGTAAATAACTAGTAAATAACTAATACATTAGTAAATAACTAGTAACTGGTAAATAATAAGTAAATAACTAATACATTAGTAAATAACTAGTAACTGGTAAATAATAAGTAAATAACTAGTAAATAACTAATACATTAGTAAATAACTAGTAACTGGTAAATAATAAGTAAATAACTAGTAAATAATAAGTTAATAATTAGTAAACAATAAGTAAATGACTAGTAAATAACTAGTAACTAATAAGTAAATAATTAGTAAATAACTAGTAACTAGTAAATTACTAGTAACTAATAAATAATAAGTAAATAACTAGTTTCGTAAAAATTAAAATCTAGTAATAAAGTATCTAATCAAAAATGTCCTTTTTCGAATTTTTAGTTATAACTGCTTTTGCACCTGGGCTTTCAATGAGGTACTTTCTTCGTAGCTCACTTATTTTGAAAGTGTCTTATCGTTTAGTCTATGGAGGTAGAGATTTATTTAATTATGGACTTTGGGTTCAAGTGTCATAATTAATAATTTAACAAGCTACGTCTTAGGTTTAAATTGGGGCAAATTCTTCAATCATAAACGTTTCAGATATTAATGAACACTAAAGTTCTCGATAGTTTGGTTTGTTAACATTGCTATAGAGCTGCACCAAACAATATTAACAGAGGTACAAACATTTGAGGTGGGACCCTATTTTCCAAACTTTCAAGTACACTCGTAGTTAATCATATAATAATCTAAGCAATATTTAAGTTTCATCAATTAGTGTAAGATTATCATTGAACTAATTAAACACAATGAAATAAATGAATTTGTAATTTTCACAGACAAAAGGCTAATTAAAGATATAATTTTAAATTTTGCAACAAATAAGATATCTGAAAATCTGAATAAGTTCCTTGATGGTATTTTTAAAACTAGAATGATAATTCTCAATCCGAACCATTGATTAATAATAACGATTATAAATATAGAATATACATATTAATTAAAACTTTAATAATAATTAAAAATAAATTCAAATTAATGGCAATTTAAAAAATTATATTTAATGTGACGTTATTATTATTAGGTATAATTCTATAATAGATGTGTCTCTCGACATATGTCTAGATTTTATGTATTTTTATTGCGTAGTTTTAACGTTGCATTTGTATTTTAATATAAGTATTTTTTTATTTAAAGGTGGTGGTCTGCGACATGCTAAATTTTTGAATTGGTGATTCGTGGCTATCTGAAGGTTGGGAACTAGAGATTTAAGGCATTCATAAAAGTTGAATAGAAATAAAGATAATTGAAAGAACACAATTTGTCATCAAAATATCAACTTTGTGAATAAGTAATAAAAATTCAAAGAACAAAATTAATATCACACATTGACACGATACGATAAGCTTTTTTGTCTTATCTCGGTAAGCTGCATTTCAAATTTTTAGTTTACGTTAACCACCAAAAAAGTTTACTGAATCTATTACATGAAGGTTATGTGAAGGTCGGAAAAAATATCACCTCCAGAACTCAGTAAAAAACAAAAGAAAGCAACGGCGTGTTTGGAGATGAAATTTGAAAGCTTAAGCAACACTCAATCGGAGATCACTTAGGCGAAGGGAACAAACTCTTTACCGCTTAGGTTCTCCAGCGAAAAAACATCAGAAAACAAAAAGAACCGTGTTCTTTTTCTTCCTTTCTTCACGCCTCCGCCACCTTCTCGAGTATCGAAGAAAAAGAAGAAGAAAACAACAAAAAAGAAGGAGAGAGAAAAAAAAAACATCCAAAGCCCTCACTTGGATGTCGCGGATCAATCCGCGTGAAAAACAAAGCCAAAATATAGATAAAAAAAATGGTAAGAAACATATCCGTAACCGCAAGTGTCGAACAGAAGGGAGGGTTTGTTCGAATTTCTTCCGGTTACGGTGGCGGAACAGTGTCAAGAGAACGAAAAAAAAAACACACAAAAAAACTCCCGCCTTATCTTTATTCTGACATCAGACTCTCAGAGATAGATATATAAAAAAAAGAGTTATGTTATCCCTAAGAAGAGGAAGGGAAATAAAAATGAGAAGCGACCGTCGTAGGGGGGTGTTGGGGAAGAAAATTAATTAACTTTATTCCACTTCAATTGTCGGATTAACATTTAAGGGGGGGGGGGGGGGGTTGAAGAGGGGGGTTATGTTCTCTTTCTCTGCGAGTCGGACAGGGACGTGTTAATAAGATGATGTTGAATATCTAATAGCGTGTCCCATTAGCAAGAGTAGGCTTTTAATAGTTTTTAGCGGCATTTACTAAAGGAGGAATGGAGAGTGATTTTAAAAGATTCGAAGAGTGATACAGTTAACTTGTTGTTGTTGTTAATTACCATTTTGCGAGCCGTCTGTTGTTGAATATTAATGGGGTGTTAATGGAGAGGGCTGGATAGAGACTTGGATTGATTTTTTTTGGTTGTGCGTTGGTTAAAATTAAGCTGGGATATCTTTTAGTTGAGAATATTTTTTTTAGTGGGTTATGAAATTTGGTTTAATGGAGAAGTTTTACTTTCTGAAAGAATATTCAAGGTTGATGATGATGCAGAAAAAAATTAAATATATCTTTATTTAATATTTTATTTAAGTTTTGATTAGTTTAATTTTAAATAAGTTATTAAAAACAATGTATGACTATAATATGTATGACTTAACTAAACCCAACAATAACACGGTTTGCAACAAGTTCAAAAATGGGTCTAAAAGAATGTAATTTAGTTGGTTAATAAATCCTATTTTCAACTGTTTTTTAACGTTGTAAAGAATACTTTATTTCACCTTAAGTATTTCTAATGGGTTTTCAATTTTACAAAAAATGTGTTATTAAAAACAGGGTGGCCATAAAATAAGTTCCGCTGTTTAGAAACATCTATTTCTAAAACTGACTCACAAAATTACACAAAATTTCCTAATCAGGATATTGAAAGATACGAATGCATGGGAGAAGATTTCAGTAAAAAAAAATACTACCAAAAATCCCTAGGGGAATCAATAGGGGATTTTTGGCGCTGTCAGGGTATATATAAAAAAAATTACGATATACTCACAAATGAATTTAGTGATTAAACTCAAAGAAAATAAGCTTTTATTCATCAGAATCAGAACATCCATCGGATGTAATTTGTTGCACACAAGAAATTAGTTTATGTTGTGCTGGAGTCCATGATTCTGATGAATAAAGGATTATTAAAAATAAATTCATTAATTTGGGTGTTTATCGCAATTTTTTGTTTATATATTATACATGTTTTCTTTTCGGACATCTCCAAAATTATATTATTTATCTCCGTTATTTTTGGTACTAAGTTGTTTTTACGGAAATCTTTTTCCAGTGAATTCAATATCCTGAATATGAAATTTGGTTCATTTGTTTTAACTACAGATGCCTATAAACAGGAGTCTCCAATATCTCACTGTTCAGCTCTAGTGCGACGTTAATTAACCAAACCAAACCAAAAAAATAAATAAACAAAATTTCATTGGAAGTTCTGAATATATGAATATAGTATGCCTATAGTTTTTTTAATAATCCCTACCCATAGTTTTTTATTTACATATTTTTGTAACGTGTCTAAAACTTTTCAGAAACCCCGTATAATGAAATATTTTTATGATATGTTTTTAAATAAATAAACTACAAATATATATATAAAACACATATTTTTAAATAAACTTTAAGTGAGATGTAACGCATAAAATTATTGAAAGATTTGAAAAATGAAGAGGAATAAATTTTAAAGTAAAGTAAAAAATTTGTACAGCTTCTGAAGTTTTTTTCTTCTCAATATTTTGATATATTCGTATTTAATGCGAGTCATACTACAATTTTTGTTGCAATTCTTATATCTATATTAAAATATTTTTGTAATTAAAAGATGTTTCTCTCTTACAGGAACAAATCAAACATTCATTCTTAAAGAAATTCTTAAAATGAAACCTCTTCAAGTTTTCACATATATTATGAACAATATCCCGATGAATAAATAGTATTCTTTCAGAAAAACTATTTCAATCTTTTTATACATTCAAATAAGAGGCTCTTATAAGCTAATTTATTTATTTATTATTTTAATATATACATTTCAAAAAACAAAATTCACACTACTAGCCCAACAACCATATTTTTGCCTTGGCGTAACCCCTCATATAATGTAACGTCATCTAAAAAACATCGCAGATATTTATTCTATTGAATTTATTTTCATATTTATGAATGCCTTACTTAAAATAATATGCAAATGAAATTGAACGGTATGGGCACGCGTACCTTGATAGATTGGCAAAAATACATAGGTTATTTGCAAAGTTAACTAAGCGGTGGATTTTGCTGCAAAGGTGTAAATTCAAATGGATTATTTGGAAAGAGTCTAACGACTTCGGAAGAATTGATTGGAGTAAAGTTGAACAAGTGAAAAGGAATTATTTAGTGTATTTGTTTCTATAAAAAGGTACCAATGAATTTCAGTAGATTTAGACTTTCTAGAGAGATCTGGGACATTCAGAACTTGACTTTTTAATATGTATTAATGTATCAAAGACAATTTTCTATTGGTCACAAATATTATTCGTTTAGAAAATATTTCAATATTTCCGTATACATGATACAAAAATTACAGATATTTATATGTTTAAACTATTTTTTTTGTATTATGTTTATTATGTTTGTTAACAGTGTATTAGTTACACCCTGTCACAGTGCCGGGTACTTGCATTAGAATAACATTGCAGGCGGAACACTAATACTAATGCAGTGTTAAAATAATATGTTTTAAATGGGGATTTTAATTTTCAATAAAATATTAAAGACTAAGAATACCCGATAAATACCGAATAAATATAAAAGCCTAACAGAATACCCGATAAGTTAGTTGATTACGACTTGCACAGATATGGTTTTACTATATGGACGTACACAGATACATATAGATAATAACACGCATTCTTGATATAATACATAGAAATTTTTTATTTTAGCAAACTCAAAATATTTTTTTTTATTAATATATGAAATATTAATATTGTGAAGAACTTAAACAAATTTTTCTGGTATATTACATTGAAAAGAGAAAGAGTGGGAAACAGTCAGTGATATTATTTTAGTAAGACTGACTTAGTTAAATAAAATTCAAAAGAAACACAACATAAATACTTCTGGATTTGCACACGAATATATATTTTTATTTCTTAAAAAAATATATTTTCAAATATTTTCCAAGGTTTACCGGTTGGCACGGCAGCAGACTCGAAATTGGAGATTTTTTTAAATTTAATACTTAAAAATACTCAAAGTGAAGGAAAGCTGGTGCACATTAACTTTGTATTACAGTAAATGTCCTGACATCGTTCGTAGTGATGATGTCTGGGGCATGAGCTACTCGTTCAAGTGTTCTTCGAGTAATCAGGCCATTTGTTCGAATTCAAGGTTGATTGTTCAGGAGGAAGTGTTCTCTTTCATTAGACTTATTTGCAACCAGCAACAGATTTAACGTGCATTAGCTTCTTCTGCTCAACGATGTTCAATTGGAAAATGAGACTCAAAGTCGCAAAACTTTTGATTAGCCCGCTCTCAGTGTTCTCGGAGCTTATCTTTGATAAATACCAATTTTCACCAATAGCCTATTGCAGCAATTCAGAGGGACCCCTTTTTAAATATATCGCCATGGAAGTTCCCCCTTTTTCTGAGCCTGTATACGTTTTAATTTGCTCGGAACATTAAAAGAAAGGAAATAAACAATTCTGAAATTAATTTTATAATTTTTTTTACATTTTACACAGCTTTTACTAGTAATATGGACACGAATTTACAAAACAAATACGTAAAAAAGACACCACCTCAATCAGAAGTTTAATTACTTTTAGTCTCTTACTTATACATTTAAAACTCATTTAAACTCATATGAAAACATTTTAATAGTCACTTAAGTGAGTGTCATTTAGGTAGACTTTGTAATCTCGCGAACCCCCTACTATAGAGTATCCCCGTGGGTCCACGGGGATATTCTATACTAGGAGGTCCCCTAACATTGAGGATCCCCGTGGGTCCGCGGACCGCCTCACGTAGAGGATCCCGGTGGGTCCGCGGACCCCCCTAACATCGAGGATCCCCGTGGGTCCGCGGACCCCCCTAACACCGAGGATCCCCGTGGGTCTGTGGACCCCCTAACATCAAGGATCACGGCGGGTCAATGGACCCCCTAACGCCGAGGATTCCCGTGAGTCTCTGGACCCCCCTAACATCAAGGATCTCCGTGGGTCCGCGGACCCCTTAATATAGAGGATTCCCGTGGGTCCGCGGACGCCCTATGATAGAGGATCCCCGTGGGACCGCGGACCCCCTAACATCGACCTGCGGATCCCCGTGGATCTGCCAATAACCTCTGGCCTATTTGCATAGCTCTAATTCGACATTAATTAAAATATATATATCGGGTAGTTGAATAATTTCTCGCTGTTTTTTTGTGAAAATTAATGTTTTATTTTAAAAAATCATTAAAAACATGTTACTGAAAGTATTGTCCATCGCTAGCCACTACTTTTCCCCATCTTTCTGGCAGCATTTGAATTCCATGTCGGAAAAACGACACGTCTTTTGAGGCTATCCAAGAATCGACCCAATTTTACCATCAACCCATAAGAAAGGAAGTGCTGCTCAGCCAGCCCATGCGTCATCGACAGGAACAAATGGTAGTCGGAATGGGCAATGTCTGTTGAATACGGCGGGAGGGGTAGGAGTAGGTTTTTATCGGTTTTGCAACATGTGGCCGAGCGTTGTCATGCTGCAAAATGACCTTGTCGTGTCTCTGCTCGTACAACGGCCGTTTTTCCTTCAATGCTCGGCTTAATCGCTCCAATTGTAGTCTGTGGCGATCTCCCCTGATGGTTTCATTTGGTTTGAGCAGCTCATACTAAACTATACCCACCAAATGCAGAGCAGAAGCTTGGAACCATGATATTCGGCTTTGCTGAAGATTTTGATGGATGGCCACGATTTTCTATGCTTTACGGTTATCGTAGTGTATCCATTTTTCATCACCAGTTACGATACGATGCAAAAATCCTTTCCTTTTCTGCCGTTGAAGCAGTTGTTTACAGGTGAAAAGACGCCGTTCGACGCCTCTCGGCTTCAACTCGTACGGCTGCTTTTGAATCATTCCTAATGCTTTCAAACGTTTCGAAACTGTTGTGTGATCAACTTCTAACGATTCTGCAAGTTCAGCTAGCGTTTGACATGAGTCTTCATGAAGTAATGCTTCCAATTGTTCGTCTTCAAACTTCTTCGGTGCGCCAGAGCATCATTATTTTTAAATCGTCTAAACCAATATCTACAAGTTGTTTCAGACAGAGCATGGTCGCCGTAAGTCTCAACAAGAATTCTGTGAGCTTCAACTGCAGATTTTTTTTGAATAAAATAGTACAGTAAAATTCCCCGTTAATACTCTTTTTTTGGCACGAAATTTGACATATTTAACGCAATGAAAAATAAAGTTGTTTGCACTTCCGCGAAATAACATACACTGGATTTCAAGCTTGCTTATAGTACTTGTAAATAGATGGGTCACTATCATAAAATAACGCAAGCAGTTCCGGTAACTCCATCTGTTGGAAAACAGCGAGAACTTATTCAACTACCCAATATATGAACAACCAATGAATACTTTCCAAAACATCATAATTTGTGATGTACTTGAGAAATTACCCATCATCTGATCCATCGAACATCACTCGGGTTCATTTACAACAAAATAATTTCGAATCCATTAGAATACGCATTTCGTATCACGTGTCTGATTCATAAAAGCAGCAAATCCATTAGCGCTAATTAATACACTTGGATATGCAATCACAATTACCCTCAATATTCTACCAATTAAATGCAAAAGTAAACACTTCCAGGGATGACTCCTTTCTGAATAACCATTCACTGAACAAGGGAATCCAACCCAACAAAAAAAAAGAAACAGAAATGTGAACGGAAACTAAAGGAATCGATTTCCCAGGGTACGAATCGTATTTAAATTAAATTAATGCTTAGCAGGAAGCAACTTTGATTAGGAACTCACTATTTCAGGGATTTCGGTTTCCAATATTTCGAGGACTTTAGTGGAGTAAATAAAGAAGAATCGAATGCGATTTCGCAGTCTGGAACAATGATCTTTGCTCCTTTTATCGTATCGAAAAGGCTGTTACATATTAATAAAATGGCTTTTGTAAATAGTTCAAAGGTATCGATATATTAATGTTCGGGTTTGAAAGGGACAAAAAAAATGTTGATAAATATCGAGGTTTTGAAGGAGAATAAATTGAATTGTTGTATTTTGAAGGGGTGTAGTTTGTGTTAATAAAAATTTGTTTCAGGGTTGTTGAAGTTGTCGTTAAACTAATACTTCAGTACTAACTTTATGTTTGTCTTTTTGTATGCAGATCAATTTTATATTGAGTATGTTTGGGATACAATATTATGTAAGTTTATCTAATGTGAAATCATGTCATGTTATGTTTGTTTATTATATAGGTGATTCCTCACAACGAAAAGACACTGGTAAATTAATTACTCTATGGTTAATAATATAATTCTTTTTAGTAAAAACTGTAAATAAAGAAAATTATTTTTTTTGTGAAAATATTTTAATAAATCTACAATTCACTTGTGGATTTATAAAAAAATCTATTATCATTATATCAAATAACAATAGTCAAAATCAGATGTTATTACTAATTTTTTTATTAAGTCATGTAGCTAATGAAAGTGATCGTACATTATATCAACATAGAAGTACATGACTTAGATCAATCTTAATATAATGCTCATTAATGTTGTAATTGGCCTTGTGATTTGATATAAAAACTTTTGTGCTTTCTAGTTGAAGCTACGAAAAGTTGTTGTATATAAACCAGAAAATTTAATGTCTTTTAAAATGTTAATTTTTTTTTTTGGAAGTTCGAAGCTACTGCTATACAATTTTACTAGTGCTACTGTATTTTAAATAATTAAAAATACTAATACAGTAGAACTCCAATTTTCTGGATCAATTTGAAGTAGATTCCATCCGGATAATTGAATATCCGAATAATTGGGTAATTGACGAAAAAAGGTTATTTCTTAGTAAAAAAACAAATTTTGTTTATTATGAAATGCAATTTAATGACTATTAAAAACAATATAATTCATAGATAACCAACTTTTTGACTGTGGATTTTGCTGATTACTTTTTTTTTTCTCAAAGCAACCCGGATAATTGGCGATACGCTATGTTTGGACTGGATAACTGGAGTTCAGTAATAATTGGAGTACAACAGTACAACGTTCACAAAACAATGTGAAAATTATCAGTACAATCAAGCGACCCGGTCGGGCTCGCAACGCTAAGCCAAAAAAGAAGAAATAACGCCAACTCGTCAAAGTAGCCAATAAGAAACGAACACCCGACCGGTAGAGCTTATATATACTCCGCACAACTTATAATGTTAAAACGCGTCCGTAAAACATATTCCAGAAGACGAACTACATTTCGTAAAAAAATAAAACCAGTATTGGTGGAACCGTATCTGTAAAACCCTTTAATTTATAACATTTATACCCAAAACAACTAAGAATACATAAATATTGCTTTTTAATATTTAATGGATAAAACTTAAATGAACTATCCCTAAATATTCACATATCGAACAAAGGTATACTAATTACCAAAACATTCTAACCACACATAAAAATATATTAATAAAACCCCCATTCCTTTCTTCAAAGAGCCCCAGTTGCTCAGTTGGTAAGGCGTTCAGCTACTAATCAGAGGATTGGTGGTTCGAATCCGTGAAATGGACTTGACATAGAAAAGTAAAAAAGTAGTGATCTTGCGATCGGAGGGTTGCCAGCTTCGCTACAAAAATACTAGAAAGTCGTCCAGAATACCCAACAAGTTATACTGGTGTGTATACGGGACTGGTGCACGATATCTCTGATCGGGGTCCAAAGTCCTGACGTCTATTGAAGGCGTTGAGTGCCAGTTCAGGTGTTTCCTCGTCATCTGACCATGGTTCTAAAATAACGAGGTGCATCTATAAATGTGTGTATGAATGTGTGTGTGTGAATGTGTATGTGTTTCCTTCGAGATTGACCCCGAACCGTCGTCAATAGCCCACTGTGCAGCTCCAGTGCGACGTTAATTAACAAACCAACCAACCTTTCTTCAAATACAGTCTACACCCTTTCCAACGTCTACATTAAAATATACCCCTAAATCTATTATTCCTTTCCAAAAAAGAGTCATCCACGTCACCCGAGGAAGTCGAGCCGACTGAGTCGCACTTTTCTCCGTGCACCGGAAGGACATTATTACCCCCATGACCACCGGAAGTCGGTGATTAGGTCCACTAGAGGGTGGCCATTGGTCAGCGGCTCTCTTTTCATTACAATTTTTGCCTTCCCTCCCCCCCCTCGTGTATAATTGCGTGAGAATGCGTGTACGTGGGTCACGCGAGGAGTCATTTTGCGCGGTCAGTCATTAAGTAAGTAATTGTGACGAAAGGTCGAAACTCCGCCTATTAAATGGGCTGGAGACGGAGGAGTGGTGCGGTTGAAGTTGGAATAATGGCTCTGATTTTAATGGTGGGTTGGGATGGTCGGGAACCTTCTGTATTTGAATGCAGTGAATGTGAAATCTATAATTGTGTATTTTTGGTATTCAAAGAAAATTATTCGGATGGAAAATGGATGATTTGAATTTCTAAATAATAAGTTTTAAAATGAATGCACCGTTAACTGTAATACGCGTTAGAATAGGCCCATAAAAATTGTGTAGATTTCCATAGACTTAACCCTTTGCACTCCAAGAACACTTTGGGTTTTACGATTTTTTTAATGAACAGTTATTCCTGTTTATATTCTTTCGCCGAACGGTCGCCAATAGTCCACTGTGCACCTCTAGTGCGACGTTATTTAACAAAACCCAAAACCAAAAAAAAAAACCTCGTTATCCGATCGTGGTTCAAAAATACGAGGCATCGTTCCCGGGTCTTTCCTTCGACATAGGACCCGAACCGTCGCCAATATCCCACTGTGCAGCTCTAGTGCGACGTTATTTAACAAAACCAAAAAAAAAAAAACTCGTCATCTGACCATGATTCAAAAATACGAGAGCCCCAGTTGCTCAGTTGGTAAGGCGTTCAGCTACTAATCAGAGGATTGGTGGTTCAAATCCGTGAAATGGACTTGACATAGAAAAGTAAAAAAGTAGTGATCTTGCGATCGGAGGGTTGCCAACTTCGCTACAAAAATACTAGAAAGTCGTCCAGAATATCCAACAAATTATACTGGCGTGTATACGGGACTGGTGAACGATAAATCTGATCGGGGTCCAAAGTCCCGACGTCTATTGAAGGCGTTGGGTGCCAATTCAGGTGTTTCCTCGTCATCTGACCATGGTTCTAAAATAACGAGGTGCATGTATGAATTTGTGTGTGAATGTGTATGTGTTCCCGGGTCTTTCCTTCGAGATTGACCCCGAACCGTCGCCAATAGCCCACTGTGCAGCTCTAGTGCGACGTTAATTAACAAACAACCAAAAATACGAGGCATCTTTCCCGGGTCTTTCCTTCGACATAGGCCCCGAACCGTGGCCAATAACCCACTGTGCAGCTCCAGTGCGACGTTAATTAACCAAAAAAAACTTCTTGTAATCTGACCGTGGTTCAAAAATACGAGGCATCATTCCCGGGTCTTTCCTTCGACATAGGCCCCGAACCGTCGCCAATAACCCACTGTGCAGCTCCAGTGCGACGTTAATTAACCAAAAAAAACTTCTTGTAATCTGACCGTGGTTCAAAAATACGAGGCATCATTCCCGGGTCTTTCCTTTGACATAGGCCCCGAACCATCGCCAGTAGGCCACTGTGCAGCTTGTCGCTTGTATGTCGATGTATTAAGATTCTATGGTCAATGTTCTACTTAACAATTACACAGCTACTAAACATGGCTCAGTGTAGGTAATGTTGACTGTGCATAATTGTGCGTAAAACGTTTACGCATTTACTATAATTTTGAAATCAAAAGTCAATCGCGAACGTTTTTTCATTAATAAATTTTGAAAGGTAGTCACATGTTTGAGGCGTTTCGGTCTGAGGTGTTTGCTTCACGATGATGACGTCATATTCTCTCTACTACGGGTCCATTCATGCTCGAAGCTCATATCCAATAAAAAATTATTTTTTAATTAATGAATTAACATAGGGGTATTATTATATTACTATATTACTTAATTATAACACTAGATTAACACCTAATTATAACACTATATTAACACTTAATTATAACACTATATTAACACTTAATTATAACACTATATTAACACTTAATTATAACATTATATTAACACTTAATTATAACACTATATTAACACTTAATTATAACACTATATTAACACTTAATTATAACACTATATTAACACTTAATTATAACACTATATTAACACTCAGGGGTGCTCACAGGGGGGGATCATGGCGCAAGGTGCGCCATCAAAATTTTTGGGGGGGATTTTTTTACATAGCTTTTTTATTATTATTCTGTTTTAGGGGAGATATGTTTTGGGAAAAAATTTATTTAATAAGTATAATACATTATATAATGTGTCTTCAATCACTGGAATTTCCAGCGAATTCGAGAAACGCCTCTTCGGCACATAAGAAACACATTGACATTGGAAAAAAAATCACGTACACGTTTACTCATCGCTGTCCGGTTCAAGCATTCAGAATACACATCAGTGCTGAGATTGAAATTAAAAAGGCTGTGAGGCAATACATTTTCCATTTGCAAGAATGTATAAATAATAATAAATATGAAGAGTGCTACAAACTCAGAACCTGGAATCTCATTTCCTATCCTTATATCATAAATTACTATTACATTACAAAACATTTAAGCAATTGCTGCAACAAATTTTTTCCGCTTGTGATGAGGAATACGTTTTTAAAAAAACTGCAATGAAGCAGACTGTCTGCTCATCTCAATAACACGTATAACATAAATTACGATTTTTATATACAACTCCACTAAAAACTTATTACTTCCATTCCATACGTTTGTTTACTAGTAAGTGTAGACGATTTTACTGTATTTGGATTTCGTCTTGGCCGGTCGAATAAGTTTTAATAACTTCAATGGTGTTACAGCAAAAGAACAGATAATATATTTCAGTCAACAAGAATGCTTAGTTTTTCTGAACTTACTGTTGAAATGTGGAGCAAAGTTACAATTATTTAAATTGTAAAAAAGAATAAAC
The DNA here is from genome assembly GCA_963932185.1 of Troglohyphantes excavatus. Classification (NCBI taxonomy): domain Eukaryota; kingdom Metazoa; phylum Arthropoda; class Arachnida; order Araneae; family Linyphiidae; genus Troglohyphantes; species Troglohyphantes excavatus. The sequence continues at coordinate 43,906,838 of OZ010667.1, read as the reverse complement.
CTTAATGAAAAGTATTTAATGAGTTTGAGAAACTGTAGTGGTAAGTGGATAAATATTTTACGGCATTTTTAAATGAAAGTTTAATTTTATAAGGTTTCTTAAAATTCGATAAAATGCAGTTTTTGCATTTAATAGTCATATTTAAAATATCCAAATATAAGAATGGGGGAGCTAAATTGCTTTCCAGTGTTCAAAAGGGACACAACTCGTTCAACCTCAAGACAGGTTTGTAGTTAGACAATATTTCCGGAAGAGCAAAAATATTTTCTGGGATGGGAAAAGAAAGAAAATAGTTTTGTTATTTATTTTCGCAGCCCCTTATAAAACTGCTTATAAAATTATGTAAAATTTAAAAATAAATTTTAATTTATTCTAAATTATATTTAGAAATGGTATTTTTAAAACCTTATATATATATATATATATATATTTAACCATACATTTTTTAAGAAAAAAAAATTATAAGGGGAGAAGTTTGTTGATGGTTTTTTTTTTGGGGGGGGGGAGGTTAATGATCTCCCCCCTCAAGGGAGGAGAGAGGAATAAGTACCTGAATAAATCCGTTGCTCAGTCACTGAACCTTCCCGCCCCCATGAAAAATCTATACCTACGTGCCTGGCCAAAATTATACTTTATTTATTTAACTTTCGATAATTTTATTTTCTAATTAATACAATACTTTCAATACAGATATATTTTTTACTTTTAAAATATCTTTGATAAAATTTTCTAATGCCACAAAGACTTCTAGAGTTTAAATGCAAAATATAAATTGACATCATCACGAAAATATTTTTCCTGAAATAAAACAATTAACATATAATAGTCTATATGATTAACCAATGTTACTATAAAAGTTTTTAAATAGTTAATTTCCTCAGTTAGCACCAAATAAAAGCATTAAAAACAGTAATTTAAATGAAAAGATTCTTGTTTTAAATTTGTTTTCAACACGTTGTGATCTTTTTATCTCAAATACATGTCTAACAAAATTTTACAAAAACAAGGCCCGTCACTTTATACTATAATTCATCAACTCCTATGTCAACTCATGTAATTACAGCTGATTGTATTGATTGGTCGCCAACAGACGGAAGATAAACAAGCTGTTTCGTCTGACGCCGCGGTCTCTCGCCCCCCCCCCCAAAAAAAAAAAAAAAAAAAAAAACGTCTCATATGTTTTGTTTATATCATGATTTTATACGCATGAGCTCCAATTTCCTATTAAACGAAGCTAAATCTATGTAGTGTGCTATTCGTCACGTGTCGAAATGGACACCTTTTCATGATATTTCTATCCCGATTTCCCATGCAAATGATTTAAAAACGTTTCACGTTAAAACCGATTTTCTAATTTTTTTAAAGAAATTGTTTCCTTGTCAACGCAGGGCCCCACATAAAGCAGCGGCACCTGTGGCACACCCTTAATGGTGACCCTACTTATATAAATGCGTTTGTTGAAAACGGATATGCAACCAGGAGATTATTGTAGTTTCTAAAAGTTGCTGGTCTGGTACATGTTGAATAATAATAAAAAAACAAGAAAAATTAGCGATTGAAATGGAGAGTGAATTTACATAATGTAAATAAGATGTGGGGGGACACAATACAAGTTTACCCGCAGGGGGGGGGGTCTGGTCCTCCCCCCCCCCTTTGGCTACCTCTTGGGGAGGGAAGGGTAGAGAATATTTTTGGGGGGGATTTGCGCCATTGGGTTTGGGGGGGGATGGGCACCCCTGTTAACACTTAATTATAACACTATATTACTTAGCTTACATAGTCTATTTATATGTTTGTTTATCTTTTTATCTAGCATACAAATTTTTTGTATAAAAAAAAACTTATGAGGGGAAATGTAATGTGATCAGGAAAGGTAATGTTTAGCAAGTGCTGTTCAATAGAAATTGCATATAGTTGGCTTAATTCGCAACCCACCGCCAACCAAGGATTCATCAGCCTCAGCGATAACTGCTTGGCGACAAAAATTAAGCAATTTACTTCTAAATGTGGAATTGTCTAAAAACAAGAAGGGATTGAAATACCTGAGCTTAGGTTTCGTCACCAAGCAGCTTTATCTATGGCTGATGAATATGTTAAGTGGTTTGCAAATTAAGCAGACTATATATTTAATGCTTAAACATTTTTATTATAAGATTTTTCTTAAAATGAAACAAAATTAAATAAAAAAGTTAATTTCTTATGTAATACATATTTACCTTAATTATTTTTAATTAAAATACACAATTCGTTATATGTAAAACTGTTTTGCATTGTGTTCTTAAGTTTTCAAAAGATGATATCATAGCTTAATTTTTTGTTATAAATTTCTTAACGATACATTTTTTGATAGAAAGTATATTTGTCTAAAAATGAATGGCAAAATTTGCTTATATTAACAACAAAGTCATAAAAACATGACAAATTAAAATTAGCTGTTGTCTTCAAACTCTTAAAAATTATATTTAAACTACTCCGTTGATTTTTGTTGTTGAGCTTTTTAAATACCTCTCCAACAATTTCAATTTAGAATAACGTCTTCCTAAAAAAGATTGGCAAGGATTTAAACAAGTTAGAAATTAGGGTTTATGTCATGAATAAGTAGGTTCTTGATACAAACAATAAATTTAGATTGAAAGACATTCAAAGAAAATTATAGATTTAGAGTTGTTCGAAAATTTCGAAAGCTGCATTTCGATGCACTCATAATTTCCGAAAAGTTCCAAAACTTGATAGGGGAAAAATATGATTAAAATATAGATATTGTCGAAATGCATGTAAAGTCGAAATCGTTTGGGAATGGTCGTCAAAAGAAACGATTCGCGTGCTCGAGTATCGTCGGAAGTTTCGTTAAAACAAGGATATCGTGATTGTGCTTTATAAAAGGCATTCCGGTTGCGAAATGATATCCGAAATGTGATAGAGGTATTTTCTGATTTACAAAAGGCCGCAGAAACCCTTTTGTTGCTTTGCAAAGGATAATTTGTCCTTGTTATGGATATAAATGAGAAAAGTTCAGCGCAGATTGGGATTCTCTCTATCTTACGTTTGATTTAAATTTAATAGTATGCAATAGAAGGAAAATTATTTTTATTTTTAAGATTATACTTATTGTTTTAAGTACTATCTTATATTTATTGTTTTAAGTAATATCTTATATTTATTGTTTTAAGTAATATCTAATATTTATTGTTTTAAGTACTATCTTATATTTATTGTTTTAAGTACTATCTTATATTTATTGTTTTAAGTACGATCTTATATTTATTGTTTTAAGTACTATCTTATATTTATTGTTTTAAGTACTATCTTATATTTATTGTTTTAAGTACTATCTTATATTTATTGTTTTAAGTACTATCTTATATTTATAATTAACTAGTAAACATACTCGTCATTTGCACTGGGTTAATTAAAAAGAAGGATCTAAAAATTTAATAATAAAATAATTTCGATTTGTAATTTTTTATGGAAAATTTGAACTTTAATGAAAAATTTATGGGTGTAATCAGCACGAGATCAATCTCTTTCTTTTATTAAATAGTAACTCAGCTCTTTTTTCAACACATCGACGCAAAATAAAGTGGAAAATTTTCTTCTGTACTATTATTTTTAGCTTTTAAAGTTTCATTGAGGTCGATCAAACAAATAATCATGTATGAGCATAAGCAAAATATGACTTTTAAGTAAATTGAAAAATGCACTGGGAAAAAATGTTATACCTATAGGAAATCTTTTAATTAGTATATAAAAACTATGTTAGAAAAAAGTCTTGATAGTGGAAACTATGATTTTGCTAAGTAGTCTAATCAAAATCGGATCATTAGTATCTGAACTACGAGAGATAAACAAAGATACTTCCCGCAAATATTTTATTAATTTGATCAATATAGATAGAAATGAAAAATATTTAAGAACACATTTTCAATTTTAGTATAATTCCATACAAAATTACTCAATTTAAAAAAAAAAAATCACAATCCAATCAATTGTTAAAGTGCAACTTACACAATCCAATCAATTGTTAAAGTGTCTGTTTTTAAGTAAAAGGAAAAATAACTATTTTAACATAATTTTTTTTATGTACTATTTTCCAAAAATGAATAATCACAAAAGTTAGAGTATCGTGAACGATGCATGTAAAAAAATATAAATAACTGATGACTTTCATAAGGATAAAATATATGAAACCTATTTAAAATATATTTATAACCTATAACATACTTTAATAAATACATATTTGAAAAAAATATATACTTTTCTAATTAGCGAAGTAAGATCATTAAAACTCCTGGAGATATTTACATAAATCCAAATGACCACACACCTAAAATAAATTCAAAAATATAGAGAACACCACCGGTAGAAGAAACCCCATACAATTTTGTTTTTAATTACTTGTATTGCTTTTGATAACTTTCCGCGTATTTTTATTGTCATTATTTATTTTTATTTTTCTTCAGATTTCACTATTTGTTATTAAGCTGTCAAAAAGTGTGTAATTTCTTTTAAATAAAATCTTGAAAGCAAGATAGAAAATATTGTTAACGGCAAAAACATTTCAGGTAGCGCGGGTAAAAAAAATAAATCTGAACATCACTGCAAAAACTTAAAATTGCATTCTTACTTAATTCTTTTGCATTGTGTAAATATCCAGAAAAAAAAATCATTCTTCTGGTTAAAGTAATTTTGAACTTTAATAAAACAACGCTTTGAATCTTCTTTACAGAACCTTTAAGAATAGGCAAGTAAATTAATATTTAACAACAATTTATGTTATATAATACTTTGTCCATAGTTTTTACTACAATGAAACTAAAATGCATATTTACTTAACAAAAGTATTTTTTTAATAGTTATAACATTCTATATAAAACATGTCACAGTGGCAAAAATTAACAATTACAATGCCATGATTCGAAATTAAATATTTTGTAATATCTATAAAATATTTTTTTTATTTGTATTCTATAATAGTTCGGCATAGCCATAAAATCAGTTCCCTTGTTTAGAGTCAACTGTAGCTTAACATAATTAAAGGAATTACATCAACTTTCAAACTAAGGATATTGAAGGTACGGGCAGAAGATATCCATAAAAAAATATTAGTACCAAAAATCTCCGATGGGGATTTTTAGCTCTCTCTGAACAGAAAACCGTTAAAATATACACATAAAAAGCTACAATAAACGTAAAAATTAATTTAGTAATTAAACTCAAAAGAAATTATCTTTTATTCATCAGAATCAGCATCACATAGCATGCAAATTGTTGTATGCAAGAAAAGTCAGCTCACTGAAAATGGTCTATGTGGTTCTGGAAACCCTGCTTTTGAAGAATAAAGGATTTTTCCTTTTGGATTTATCTCTTAACTAATTGTTGTGTCTATCGCAGCTATTTTGTTTTATATATTATACGGGTTTTTTACTCGAACAGTGCCAAAATCCCTTTTATCGGTGATTTTTGGTACGATTTTTTTAAGGAAATCTTTTCCCCATGTGTCTTCAATATCATTATATTAAATTTGGCATAATACCCGTTCATTAGTTTTAGCTGTATAGATGCCTTTAAAAGGGAGAACTTAGTTTGTGGCCATCCTGTACATTATTATTTCCTATACGTCTTTAGTTGCATGATATAAAATATAAATCCAAATTCACAATTATATTTTAATTAAATGAATTAACTAATACCTTTTAACATCAACGCCAAGTTTAATTCTTACGTGATATTAGCATCCTAATTTAGAATTTTTCTGTTTATGTATTTTTATAAAGTTAAATAACTAATATTAGGTATAAAAAAGTTTTAAGCTACAATAACACTTTCATTTTTTTTAAAGAGTCTTGGTTGATTGAAGGTTCAATCACTGTTCTCCAACTGTAACTTCTGATTGGGCAAGACAGTTTATTGATTTGAAGCCAATTGAAGGTTAAAAAACTGTGCCCCACTTCCATTTCTACCTCTATATTTCGTATAATATTTCATGATAAACAATGCCGAATGGTAGGACTTTTGGCTATTTTTTTTAAATTTTCCATTTAAACACATTTTGAATGTCTATTCTTTGAAATACAATTTAAAACAATCATTAGTGGATAAGTAGCAAACAGACAAACTATATTTTTGGTGATATACAAATTGATTGGATATGTAGAAAATAAAATATCTAAACATATATAAAATTTCTATAACGATTTGAGAAGAAAAACTCTACAAAATCACTTGTAAAAATTAGTTGGGGTACAGTATGCCTTCAACGAAGCCTATAGAAGGAACTGATTATAAGCGTTCCAGAAGTTACAGTTAGAGTTCAGTGTGTGAAGTTACAGGCTTATAGGTAACATAAGGCATTGATATCTCGATTTCAATAACACGTAGACCTTCATCGTTTTTTCTCTGTACCCTCTCCATAACTAAAACTATATTCCATATTCTAAATAACATGTTTAATCTCAGTAGCAATCTAAGCAACGTTTTCACGTCTTATTTTGAATGGATCTATCCAGAAATAACAACAACACATCTACAGTTAAGTCATTTCAATTTTGAAGCTTAAAACCATTCTTGGACATTCCATATGACCACAAAGAAGACCACCATCCAAAATGGATAAACTTCCCCAATTTCTACTGCAACCGCATTCCCTCAACTACCCTAAAGTCTTTGAAAACTCGTTGCAGAGCCATCCTTTCTCTCAGACAAAAGAGATGGCTCGCCACAAAGGGTTACGTCCGTCCTTCGTGGAGGCTAATCTGTTTAGAGAGATTCGTCAATCGCTCAATTATCCGGTAGTTTCCCTCCACTAATTAACTCAACTCCGAATTCCCTTTTGTTGGCTCCCGCTCCTGCTCTTGCCCTTCCTTCGCTCCCATTATTTTACCCTTCTTCTTTCCGATACAAAAACTTTTTTTCTCTGAAGGTCTTTTCTGAGCAGAGCGGAAACCACATAGGGTAGGAAGGGTCTTTTGCATTGAGTTGTAGATTTAGGGTCGAAAACGAATGGTAGTTTTTTTACGTTAAATAATAGGATTTCGCAATAAAGTATTAAATTATTAAGTGATAAAATAAAAGTTAAAGTTTAGATTAAATTTTCGCCAAAATGTAGGACGGGCCCTCCTGTTGTCCAGTGGATATAGGCGTTCAGCTGGTGATCAGATGATTGCTAGTGCGATAGACTCAATAAAGTAAAGTAAAAAGTAATGATCTTGCGATAGGGGGTTGCCAGCTTCTCTACAAAAATACTAAAAAGTCGTCCGAAACATTAAATAAATTATTCTGGAATGTTTACGGGACTGTAAATCTGATCGGGGTTCTGACGCCTATTGAGGCTGAGTCGGGTGCCAGTAGTGCAACCTTCGAGCATGGATCCTTCATAGTAGAGAAAACATAATGTTATAATTTTGCTAACATCAAAGTGAGGCCAACATGTATAGCCTCAGATACGTGGTTAATTACGTCATTCCATTCATAAATTTTTACTGTTACACATTTCCCAATTCATCAGCCAATCGTGAGTATTTTTAATTCATAATTTTGAAAAGAAGTCACGTGTCTGAAGGCCATTCGGTCTGAGATGTTGGTTTCACGATTATGACGTCATATTCGCTCTACTACAGTCCATTCATGCTCGAAGAGTGCAAGCAACACTACTTAACAAAAACTAAAAACATTTTGGATTAGTTTAATTATTCAGGGTGTTCGGGGGTTATTTAATTGACCGCATGTAACCTACGTATACTTCCTAATTGGTAAGTGCTAGAAATTGATATTAGCCAACTTAACAGAATGCAAAATTTCCAGTCGATTTTCTTCGACGCAAAAAGCAAACAACAAATTTTACATTAACTGTGCTACTTTATTTAGTAATACCAGTAATTGAAATATATTTAATACCACACAAAATCTGTTACTTTTTTTATATGTATTCAAAGTTTTCAAACTTATAATAGTTTATCATGCTATTGCAATATTGGAAATTATTATTATTTGTCTTAAAAGTAAAACGATAATAAATTCCTTTTACGTCTCCTAATATAATAAGTTTCAGTTTTTGTTCTTGAACAATAAATATATTAGTTTATCCATGTTGTCCATTGTTAGTATTTAATGTCATACTTATCGAAATACAGTTTTTGATTTATTTTATTTATTAATCTTATTTTGAGGGGTGAGAAATTAAGAAATATCACTGAGAATGGGAGGTAAATACGTTACATAATCTATTATCGTGAATAAAATCTTGTTCTCATTTCTATACAATTTTATATCAATAAACTCTCATAGAATAATTCATTCATAGCAAACTCTTTCTCGCAAATTCTTTAATCACAGCAAGCTATCATAGTACACTAGTAGTATATATTCAACTTTAATTAAAGAAAAGCAAATTTTCAATCAAGTTTCTAAAAATAATCCACCAAGTATTCTGCAAATAAAAGCAAAAAGAAAAGCAAATTTTCAATCAAGTTTCTAAAAATAATCCACCAAGTATTCTGCAAATAACCCTTCTACTCCTAAATTAAGTCTTGGATTCATTGGGTCCTCCCAACACGCTTAAACCACCCTACACATCCAGACAAATCCAGAGACTCAGCGATCAAATTAGCAGTTCGACTTCAAACGTAATCTATTTAAAAGATTTCAATGGGGAAAGCACTTCCAAGAGACACAACAGGAAAATCTCGTCACTCGACAAGATCTATTCTGCGCAACGAGAGTAGCGCTTTACTAAAATGTTTCACTTTTAACTCAATAAGCAGTCCATCGCCTCCGGTTAGGCAGGGACCATCGATTTGTTGCCGAACCCAAACGACACAACAACAAGGTCGAGTATCAACTTAAAACCCGAAACTCAAACTCGCGCCGACAAAAGAACAAAACCAAAGCGTTCGATTTTGGAACGCAAAACGCCCGAAGCTGTGGAACGTTTTTGTGCCAGGAAGGGAATCGAACTCGAAACCTCCTGCAAAACGACAGAATCCGGTGCATTCATTAAGGATTTGGGCGGCGGCGGCGGCTTACACCTTCAATTCTAAGTCGCAGATGGGGGGTATGGAAAATCTGCGGCAGCCGCTTACCTGCGCCACACACACAAACCGATTATTGAAATCCGGGGGAAGTTCCCAGAACATGCTGCTGAAATTTCGGGAGCTGGAGATAGAGAGAAAGAGAGTGTTCCTTGCAGGAATTGATCCGGGGAAGAATCCCTCTTTCTGTCTATCTTCAACTAGAAGCGGCAAACGGCTTTCAAATAGAATGCTAATGACGCCGGTCCCGCTCTCTCCACTTGATTAATTTGTGTCTTTTGAATTAATTACGTAGCTATGTTTCCCCCCTAATTAAATAACCCCGTTGCATATTTTGCTGGGGCTCCCCGTCATTACTGGGGAGCCCGGCTAAAAGAGGTCAAAATACTAATTGGCCTAAAAAAAGACGACGTTCGAAAATGCCCGAAACGGCGAATGGGAGGACGGAGATGATGATGTTGATGATGATGATTTCCCTGAAGAGTTCACCTTCCCTCTCTGTCAGGTTAAATATTCAATCATGTAATCTCTATTAATGATTTTACGTTTCAATTATGAATTTCGTTTTGATGTCCCCCATTCCCTTCCCCCTTTTCCCCCCTGCCTTGTAGAGAAATCAAACGAGATTAGTACTTATTATTTTTTAATCGCATCTCTTTGTGTTATATATTTTTTTGTTATTATATTTGTCTTCATTTTATTTCCGAATTCCATTTTCGTCTTTTTTATGTTTTCGGTTACTTTTTCCGCTGTTGAATCTAATATTCATTTATGTAGAAAACCAACAAATTAATTCGTCGTGATCCTCATAATTGACTTTTCTTTTCCTCGTGCCGTTTTTAATCAATTCATTTTCGTTCGGGGAATGTTCTATTTCACAAATCGTCTGCGCTTTATCCCTCCCCCCACTACAACCACTCCAAGCAGGATAACAATAAAAAAAATTAGAATAAAGATGATATAAAAGTCGCATTTCCTATCCAAAGTCTGAGTGTTTTTTAATTAAATTTGTTGCTTTTATGTTTTTTCGGAAGAATTCCCCATAATATCAATTTAAAACTAAAAAATACACTCTACTATATTAGAAGACTTAAAATTTTAACCACCGTAAAAGATCGCTAATTTGATTTAGGATTTTAAACATTACATTATTTAATTATTTAATAGACTGTGTATTCCAGTTGCAAATGTGCGCTGCATATTCTGATATTAAGTATTTATTAAATTTCTGAAAATATTAATACAAATTTTGTTGAAGTGTTTTACAGGAAATGCATAAAAGAAAATTATTCATTTATCATATTTTTAATTAAAAGAATTTCATTAAATTTAAATATATAAACTAGTGAAATTCTAAATGTATTAATAATTCTCATATTTCATGGGGAATAGCCATACATTTTTTAAGTATTCGTACCAATAAATTATTTACTAAATACTATCAGTTTAGCAACATAAATTTAATTATTTATTTTCTAATTATTACAAAACTTTTAGTAAACATTAGATATTCAATTAAAAATTAAAAATAGACAAAACCATATATTAGAAAGATATATCAGTCTTTTTTTGTTGTTTGAACTCTGCAAATACAAAATGATATTTTTTTGCTGAAATACGAGACATGTAAAGAAAAGAATGTATTTCCATACATTTGAGTAGCATATATGCATATATAAAATTATATATACACATATAATTTTATAAATGTATAAACGAATTCATTTGCAAATTGTGTATGCAAAATAATAGATTTGTAACACAATTCAGAAATTTTTATTAAATATCCTCACTACAAATTTTTACAAAAACTAGATAAAATGATTTTTTTCGATAAAATATAAGGATTTCGATATATTACAATCGCATAAATGCATATATAAAATTATATATGCACATGTAATTTTAAAAAGAACATATGTATAACCGAAATTCTCTACAAACTGTAAAAGAAAAATAAATGATTTATAACATAATTAAGAAACCCTTATAAAATATCATCACTACGAAATTTTACAAAGGCAAATTAAATCCCCTCCCTCCCCCTAAAATATAAGATAGTCAAATTATCTCATTGTATAACATGAAATACAAAATAAGAAATTTTTAATAGCATTTAACATAGAGTAATGGCAGTATTTTAATTATAATTTAAGTGTCAAGAATCTCTCCTAAAGAATCCTATTCAAAACTTTTGCAAAATAATATTTGAGTTATATTTTCTAAATCTCAATCCCGTATCTGCTGTATGAAGTTCAACAGTAGAACGGTTCATATTTTTAAAAGTGGTAACCCTATAAAACTTTATGAAAATCTTAATATTAAATATTTTTTGTACCGTAAGTAATTTTAAAACAGGTTCCTAAGTCGTTATAGCTAATTTATTATTTTCCAAAGAAATGTACAGGGTATCAATAATTAAACTTCCCCTATTCAGCTGTGCATACACTCGTACGTATACATCAGCAAAATATGAAACTTTGTGTACCATTTAATTAAGAGACGAGAAATACAATTAGCGAAAAAAAAAGTAGTTGCAAATATTGTCACTAGAGGATGCAATTCTATTTTAATATCAAAACAATACACATTTAGTTACACTATTGTCTTAAAGTTAAAGCAAATAATGTTTGATATGCTAACTAAAATTGCCTGTTGCTCCTTGAAATCTCAAAAGGGTATGGTCAACAGTCAAAAAGTGAGACCCTTGTAATATCGAACATCTGACATAAAATGCTGGCTTTAACAAGTTCATTGCGGACTTGATAGATCTATCAGCATCGTCACGGAGAAGCATTCATTCTCTCAATCAAACTTTAATTATGGACGCCCTTTTTATTAAGATTTAGTGATATTTTGTTATTTAAATAGATATGTTGAAAGTACCTCTGTAAAAGCTGTTTTTCCTTGTTGAGAGACCTAATGCCAAGAAGCCAACATGCAGGCGTAACGCAGAAGAAAATCGTGCTAATGGCATCACCACATAAAAATTTCATGATCTGTTGGCAAAGAAAAAACGTGTCTCAAATGTTTTTGTCATGAATGTTTTGGATGCAGTGGCTTAAAATGTTCAATAGACGCTATGTAAAGATAATTGTGCATTATTCCGCTACACTTTATTGTAATTTTTGAGATTTTTTTGTGATGCTCTACTAACATTTCCCCCTATAATAACTAGAATACATTAAAAAAATGCTTTAGAAATGATCACAGGCCCTTACGTAGGGGTCCCTAAAACAAATAAATTTGTAACAAAAATAAGTCTTTTTGGAGCATGTTGTCTTAGCCCTAATAAGATAAAAAAAATTATAATCCGTCCAGCTGGACATTTTGATACCATGTATATGACTAATGTTCGGTTGGATGACGAGGGTCGAACCCGCAACTTTTCAATTACAAGTTCGCTGCCATGAAGATCCTGCGACGTTTAAGATTAACCAATGATAAGTCAAATAAAAGATTCACGAATAAAAAGACCATGTTATTGGAAAGTATCTCTTATTTGAAAGATAAGCTGAATTTATGATAATTGAGACATTTCGATAGAAATTTACGGGAGATCGAAATATTGTAAAAATATTAAATAAATGGAGTTCGGTTTAGTTAGGACTATAGCATATTGATATCCGGATCCATTACAAGCATCCATAATAAAACTCCCTTTGATTCGAACTCGAAAACCGTTCTAAATTCCGGGAATGCCCTTAGCAACTGCCATGACCTGGAATCACCTTTTAAATGCGGTCTCTTAAGTCGTTTCGGGGGAGAACTCTCCCGAACTCATCTGTCTCTCTTTAAAGGAAGAGAGGAGCAATCAAAGTCTGAGATTGATTGACCAAACGCAATTATGCAAAGTATTATCCGGCTTTGGGCTAATGATCTCTGGAAATAAAGAAGATTACAAAGTCCATTTTGAAATGAGTTTTCAGATCGCGAAACGAGGAATAACTCTGGTTAATTATCCCCGCGGCCTGAGGAGACAGACGTCCGGGGGAAGAAGTCGCAGGGAAAAACCGGGAGGCGAGGTTTAAACGGGAGGGACATTACGGTTTTTTTTACGCCCATTAACTTATGTGGTCTTGGTTTGTTATCACAAGTGGATTTGGAATGTGTGAGTGGTTAAATAATAGTTTTTTAATGTTTGATCAGACAACTCAAGAATCATCTTGAGTTAGTCACTGATAATTAAGTCAAGGATTGTTTTTTTAAGGTGGTGTAGAAATGTGTTGGTAGTTAAATAATAGTTTTTTGATGTTTGATCAAGACAACTCAAGAATCATCTTGAGTTAGTCACTGGTAAGGATCAGTCAAGGAAGTCAAGGATTTTTTTTATCAACAGTGGATTAGACAGTGGACTAGAACAATGGACTGGAAATGTGTGGGTGGTTAAATAATACTTTTTTTTAATGTTTGATCTAGACAACTCAAGAATCATCTTGAGTTAGTCACTGATAATTAAGTCAAGGATTGTTTTTTTTTATCATAAGTGGATTGGAAATGTGTGGGTGGTTAAAAAATATTTTTTAATGTTTGATAAAGACAACTCAAAAATCACCTTGAGTTAGTCACTGATAATTAAGTCAAGGATTGCTTTTTTTATCATAAGTGGATTGGAAATGTGTGGGTGGTTAAATAATATTTTTTTAATGTTTGATAAAGACAACTCAAAAATCACCTTGAGTTAGTCACTGATAATTAAGTCAAGGATTGCTTTTTTTATCATAAGTGGATTGGAAATGTGTGGGTGGTTAAATAATATTTTTTTAATGTTTGATAAAGACAACTCAAGAATCATCTTGAGTTAGTCACTGATAATTAAGTCAAGGATTGCTTTTTTTTATCATAAGTGGATTGGAAATGTGTGGGTGGTTAAATAATATTTTTTTAATGTTTGATCAAGACAACTCAAGAATCATTTGGAGTTTGTCATTGATACTTAAGTTAAGGATTGCTTTTTTTATCATAAGTGGATTGGAAATGTGTGGGTGGTTAAATAATATTTTTTTAATGTTTGATCAAGTGATTAATGATTTAGATTCAGTAGTTAGTGTAATTATTAATTTAATAATTTGCACTATTTTGTTTGGGTTATTGCAGTATTTAGGTATGTGTATTTTATTTAAATTTAAAAGCTTTTGTATTGGTACAGCTCAGACTGAAATAATTTATCTTTTCTAAAACGCAACATTAAAAAATATACTAAAACACAAATGAAAACGTTGCAATGCCAATAAATACATTGTTTTTTTGTATAAATTTTTAGTTCATATTTTAGTATATATGTTACTGTTAAAGTATGGAATGCAGTTATTTCATAGAATACCTAGTTATTCCATGAAATAACTGATCGTGTCCGTTAAAGTGTGTAATATGTTAGTAATTTGACACTTTAACTAGTTATTCTATGAAATAACTAGGTATTCTATAAATTAACTAATGAGAGACAGTTAAAGTGTAAAATAAACAATTTATCTAAAATGAAATTAAACTAATGATAGACAATTAATGAAAAAGAAGCAATTTATCTAATTTATGCAGCGTATAAATGGTATTTATGGAAACGTACCATAAAATCATTTGTTACAACAAGGATTACTAAAATGACACATGGAATTACAAAGAACATTATTTACCGAAACATAATCTGAACAATAACATTTCTGAAACATAATCTTCCGAACATGATATATGGGCAGGCTCCATACATTTGTGAATGAGAATTCGTGAATTGTAGGGGCGGAAGGTAAATGTATTTGTCGTGCGAGATATATGATATAGATTATTTTACACTTTAACGAGCTGCAGATCGTTATTCTATGAAATAACTAGTTAAACCATGAAATACAAGAGAGTTTTACACTTTAACGGACACGATCAGTTATTTCATGGAATAACTAGGTATTCTATGAAATAACGGATTTCATACTTTAACGGTAACATATACACATTAATTTTATAGTATATATTTACCATTCTATTAAAAAAGAATATCACAAATATTTAGAAAAATAAGTAATACATAGCTAATAAAAGCGTGATAATCTAATAAGTATAACTGATTTAATTAGATAGCCTAAGTCATTTTTCCCGCATCCCAGTCTCCTCACCTCTTCAATATAAACTCCCCGCTAATCCTAATACTCGATAGCCCCCCCCCCCCCCCCAAGGGATAGACAGCACCTGGAGCTACCCATCCCTTTCTTGCTGTCCTGGCACGATTAAAGACGGTTCAGGATGGCCGAAAACCCCCCTGGCCGACACCCCCTGTCAGACGCTTGTTAGTCAAGTCACCTGACAGCCGATCGACTTGTCCGATAGCGGTTGACAGGTTATCCGGACGTATAAATTCGTATGTCTCGCTAGAAAAAAAAAAGAGAATCGTGGATAAGAGATGGGGTTGGTATTTCTTTTGCTGGGGAATTATCTATTTTTGTGGTTGGGTGTCGGTCGTTTCAATTGAAATCTGTTGGGATGGTTTTTTTTGAGAGGCTGTTGAGGGATATCTGGTTGGATGGTTTTTTTTTGGAGCATATTTTTTAAAGAGATTGTGCTGGTGTTGAGATTTGGAGAAGGTGGTTTTGTTGTTGGTTCGGGAGATTGGAGAGGTGTTATAGTCAAGAATGTAAGGTGTTTAAAAAGGGATTTCGGACTTGGAATGTTTTTTTTTTATAAAAAAAATATTAACGTTGAAGTTTACGTTATTTGATTTGTAAACGGGACAGAAATCAAGATTGGTGTGGCATTTGATGGAAGAGTTGGATATCAATTGACTAGTTTGTTGATGTGAATGGTTAATAGACTACATTTTTAAAGGTTTGTCTAAATTGTGTCATGTCATTGATTAAAGTTTACTACCATTGGTAAAATAAGTGTGTAATTAAAAATCTGGAAAAATTTATAATATTTACCCAGACAATTTTAAAGGCAATTATGGAGTGGCATGTATGTACATGTATTAAAAGAACAGCTTTAACAAAGACTAGAATAGAGATGAAATCTCTGATATTTCTAAAGAGGCATTTATTATGGCATAGTAAGGTGAATGTGCTTCATATGACTGCCACATATATCTAGAGATTAATGTTGATTGCCTATTTAGTTTGTATATTGTCTGTGTATTTGCACCATATATGTGTTTGTTTATATATTTAATAGTAACTTGAATATATATTGTATAAATGAATACGAGTTTTTCATAAATATTAAATACGTTAATGGGACAAAAAGGTAAGGGTATTAAAAATATATGCGCAATATTTAAAAAAAAGTAAGGGTATTTAAAATATATGATCAATATTTAAATAAAAAATTATATTGTCAATAAAAAGATGTTACAACAGTCCGTCTGATAACTTTTATGTGTTGTCTACATTTATGTTTGGTTATCCTTTAAAAATGTTTAGAAAATTTCTAGGATATTTGTCGCATTTACATTCACTTGAAATACAATAATTTGGTTGTAGTGTCGTGATCAGAAGCCATGCATCTCCATGTGTTGAAAGAACAGTTTTAGAAAAGACTAGAATAGATATGAATGATGATTTTTCTAAAGACGCATTTATTCTGGCATTGTAAGATACATGTGCTTCGTATGACGCCTTGAACTGGAACATAAATCTTGTGATTGACGTTGATTGTCTATTTAGTTTGTATATTGTACGTGCCGTGCATTTGGATCATCTAAAGAAACAGTTTCACAATTGTTGGGATCCCGTCTTGTATGGCAAGTTGGTCAGAAGTTTCATTTCCTTTGATATCAACTTGTGAAACTTTAGAAACGAGAGATTTCTTTAGAATTCTGGTGTTGATTGATGACGGATGGATGTCTTGAATTAGTTTTGACTTTTAAAGATTTATTGTTTTTAGAGAGGACTTTGACTAATAAACCTTTTGATTGACATTTATCTCTTAGTTCAGTGAAATATTTTAAAGCTGTTTTTATTGTTTTAAATTCCCGTAAGAAGTTGAAAGCATAGGCAAACTATCTTAATAAATGCATCAACAATTATACTTAAAAGAAATGGAAACTTTCCGAAATATTTATATTACTTATTTACTGCTTTACGCCGTTCTTTCACACACCACAAAAATCGGATCTGACGACGGCACCGGCGGCTGGATTCAAAGTTATTCAATTAAAAAAAAATTCCCGTAGTCCGGTGCGGTATTATATACTGTATCATTGCATCCTACGCCACTGCCGTCACCGCACTGGTTTTCCCGATGTGTGAAAAGCTGTCTTACTTGGTCGATGTTTGATGATTTTCTTTTCTTGCTAAAATGCTGTTTCCGAATCCAAAGTAATTTTAGACGTTTGCCGTGTATTGAAACTTACTTATTTGGGAAAATAATCCTGTTTAGTCGTGTATTGTTCAATAGTTCAACTATATATTTTATTCTGTTCAAAATTAACACAATGATTTCCTAAAAAAAAATCTATTCAACATGCAGGTAAGGTTTTATTAAAGTATTTGGAACAACATGCAGATTTCAGAAAGGTAAGGTTCATGAAGGTTTTGTGAAAGGTTTTATGCTAATTTTTCTGGGTGATCCAAGGGAATTTATTTGACTTGAATTGCAGATGTGGCTGCAAGAATCAGACAGTTCCACATTTTTCTGATTTATGCTTTTTTATTTATTTCTGTAAATAAAAAATCTTTTATCGATTGGTGCAAGAACCAGACAGCTCTAAGTAACGACTATGGAGATATAAAGGAAAATAGAGCTGTACTTTTGTTACATACGTTTGCAAAAATGTCAAACGTACAATATTTTTCATCCTTTCTGAAGAATTTCGAAAACTGGAGCTGTCTGGTTCTTACACCCACGTCTTCAATTGTTATATCGGAACATTTTTATATTTCATTATTTAATTCGTTATTACATTAGTATTGTTAATTTCTTTCTTCCCTATAACTATTTTAACACTCTTCCATGGTCAAGCACCTGACATCCAAAAACATCAAAAACAGATAAAAAAGTTTTCCGACAGGATCCACCTTAAAAAAAGAACCACAAATCAATCGGTTCTTCACTTCATAAACCTCCATTCTACGACGAGACAAATCTTGTAGTCACCCCAATAAAATATGGACAACTACAGAGAAACGGCAAAGGGTGTTATAGAGTGCCCTCCACAATCAATTCCTCGACCGATAACTGTATTTGTAACCCCGCAAAAGAGCTCTGGAATTCTACTATGTATGCTAATTTGGTTATTGGTGAGACTCGGGCATTGTCGCTAGCAATGGCGGCCGCATGTGCTTTTATACGGCTATTCTCCCAACCCCACTATTGGGTACAATATCAAGCACTTCGATTGTTCGTCTGTAGCACAGATGGGGGGGGGGGGGGGATCGCAGCCTATCACTCTGGTTCGGGATTCAGTGGAACAAGTTTTTAAAGTTTAATTTCATACAGATGGGGACTGCCGAAGTAGACACGTTTGGAAAATATCGATAATATTCTTCATCGACAGTTCATAGTGGGGTTGTTCTCTCTCTATATATACCTCAGTGATCGATGGATTTTAGGAGTAATGTTTTAAATTAATGGAATTGTAAGTGATTTTCTTAGTAAGGGCTCATTGAAATGTATGACTTCTCAAGTTGTTTCGGTTGTAGTTTACGATACCTAAGCTCTTCTACCTTAGTTATGTGAACTTTTGTCAATGATTGAAAACTTTTAATGTGAATTTCGGATGAGTGATACATGTTGTGTTTATTGTATAGCAAAAATGTCTATCAATAAATAGATTAGGTAAAAAAGTAGTGTGAATTCAGCAAAAGTATTAAGGCTTCAAAACTTTTTCAGTTCCATTTATTCTTCCTAACACTTTCCCATTTGCCTATACAAGAATCTCAGACAGAGACTCCACAGTGAGCTGATTGAACAGCCATTTCCTATAACAATAAATAAAAAAAAATTCTGCTCACGAACTGAAAAAGTTTTGAAAATTTTACGATATAAATATTGAGTTTATTTCTTTTATGAAACTACTAGCAAAAGTACCCGTTCTTCGCACGGAGATAAATAAAATAACGACAAATAACTGAAAATACATACATTTCCTCTCCTCCTCGGAGATAATCGCATATACCATTTTAGAATTCCTCTTTAAAAAGTAATAAAGTTTTTTTATAATTTAAAATATTTTTATGTTTAATAAATTAGAAGTTAAAATATCTCTATACTACTTGGTTGCTAATCCACCGATAAAAATCCAATAATTTCTAGTTTATCTCTCACAAGGTATGGAGTTTTAAAAAATACATACTTCTGCACAAAAATATTTTTAGAAATTAATAGGAATTTCCTTTCGGTACGGGTATACATAGTTGCATGAAAACCCATAATAATACACGATGTTTTTAAAATCCTTAACTCCAAGTGGAATTAGCTGATGGCTTTAAATAATATACTATCGTGTAGGCGAAAGTCAGACGTTTCGTAGATGCAGATTTTTACGCTTGTACCAGTTGAAAATGAGTGTACCGCTCATTAATTAAACGTGGAATCAGCCTATATGGATAAATGGCATGCCATCGTGTAAAGAAAGGAAGGCCGTTTCAACCATTGTAGACCATTCATCATCTCCCCCTCTCAACCTTGTATAGAGCAAGGCCCAATACAGCGCGGTCTGTACATATCCGAATACAGATGCCGTGATTTATTCGGGAAACGACTATCATTATATTTTAGTTTTCAGTGCTTCCTTTAATCGATGAAATTTTAATTATGTTGTCATCATTATTGAAAGATAATGAGAACTATAACAGGTATTTTATAGAAATAAATATTTGCATAAAACTGATTTTTTTATCTAAGGAAATAATATTAAATTAAATAATAAACAAAGCGCTATGATCTTCATTTTTATATTATTTTCGAAAACAATCATCAAGAAGGGTTTCATTGAATTGCAGTTTTCAAGCGAATTTTAATGAAACTTCTGAATCAATCTCGCTATTGAAATGTTCTGAAGCCGTATGGAATTGAAAAAGACAGTAACAACAGATTTTTTTTAAAAAGATGACCAAATTGAAATGAATTAAAAATGACCAATTGAAAACATTCCGAATTTCCCTTTTCCCAGTATTACAATTTTGATTTGACTATTTTCAGATGCCCATTCCAGTATATCGTTTAGGCCACATTTTTGCAATATCTTCGACCAACAACTTGTGTATATAATTAGAAGTTTGCATTTTTAACCTTTGTAAAACAGAACATAAAAATGTAAATTACAGCCAGAATAAACCTAAAGGGATTTTTTTCAAATAAACTGCCTCAAATTCTTAATAAAATTAACAGCCCGGTATAATTATTTAACCAAAAATAGTATGTTTTAAATACTACACAACTTACTTTTACTTCGTCCAAATGCCCATGTTTTAAAGATTTTCCATGAATGCTATTATTACAAAAGAATAACCAAACCTATTTTAATTTTAAGAATTTTTTTTTATTTCCGTATCAATGTAAAAAAAAATCGGAATTTACTCATTTTGTTAAACCATTGTTCCTAAAATTTTTATTTTGTGAAAATATTGTCATTGCATTGGCATCGAAAATACCTGTCATATAAATATTTAGTAAGTTTCCACAGAAAATTAAAGCCAAGACGCACTTTATCAAAAGTATAAACTGTTATAACTTGGCGATAGTTTAGCAAACGGTGCAGCATATTATAATCTCACCATGTACTTTTCAATCATTCAGAACAACAATTCAGAACATTTAATTCTTAATGATCGCCTTTTAACGTTTTAAAAGGAAATATTCAGTAGCACATTAAATAAAATATTTATTTTCGCAATTACCATTTGGTATATGTGGAATTTGAATATTTAATAACATTAAAAAGTCATTTTTATAGTGTCAATAAAGAAATTTTTTATTTTAAATTGCATACGATATGTTCATCCATGTTAAGTCAATGGAATACATTAAAATAGTTATAATATACGAATGGAACATCGTACAAACTTAAAAATTATCACAAAAAATGTCTAATTTTTCAAGTTAAGTACTCTGTAAATTTTATAAAGCTACGTTTTGTAGTTATGGAGTATTCCGTGTAAAGATCGGCATTCTAATTGGTTTATAATTTTGTTATATTATATTTTCGCTTTTCTCCATTGATTTTAACTGATTTTACTTTGATGACGCACGCTAAAAGATGTCAAAATATTCGAATGGAACATCGTAGAGACTTAAAAATAGTCGCGTTAAAATTCTTATTTTTTTAACTAACTATTCTGTGAATTTCAAAGCTCTGCGTTTTGTAGTTACGAAACCTATAATATACTGACAAACCAACAAACACACATCCGGACAGATTTTGGAGATTTCTGCTTTATATATAAGATTGCTAAATAGAGTGTACTAATTTTAATAGGCTATTTTTCTCTAAATTCATAAGATAAAAAAGAAAATGTTAGTGGTCGGAATGTTTACTTATTTTGAGCGTAATAAATTATTATTTCTGTTATAACTTCATTTTCGGAAAATGGAGTCACATTAACTCGTTTTACGATAGAATTTCTAAGAAATACAAAAATTAATAATTTAATTATACTTTTACAATTTATTTTTGAATACTTTGCTACAATAAATAATTGTTATTGTTAATAATAAATTTTACTACGATTATTAAAATAAACAGAAACGTTTAAAAAAAATGAAATATTTTATATGGTTTCAATGTAAAAAATATTCAATTATAAGTAATCATTTTTACATTTTATAATATATGTAATTGTTTCAAAATAGCAATTTCTGTATTTTTGTTTCAACTAATTTAAAAACGGTTTTAAGAATGCTAACACCCACACGTACATATAAATAGCGTGCCACAACTACAGCAACTAAAAATACGCAATTTTTCTAATTTTAATTTGATTTAGAAAACAGGAAAGCAGAGAAATTATCCATTTCCATTCTCGGTGCTAACCACTTTGAGATCGAAACGAAATCTAATTAACTTCAAAGACAGCAATCCTCATGCAAAATGAATGAACAAATGCATCATTAATTGAAAAATGGGAATTGGGAAGCGCATCTTTTGATATGACGCACCTTTACTCAGGTTACTGAAAGCGGAGATGCTTATCTTAAAGTACTTAGAAATGAAACTGCTTAACGTCGACAAATCTCTAACAAATCTAATTTCTCATTTTTAAAGATGAGGATGAGTGTACCTTGAAATACATTTCAATTAAATAATTGAGAGAACGTATAGTGAATGTAAATCGCCCATTTAAAACGTATCTGTTATATTATTTATGGTTTTATTTCTTTGTAAGCAATTATGGGATACTGTTTTACTTTTAAGAAATTTCAAAAATGAACTATTAATTTGAACTCCTAAGTTCTGGAAAAATTCATTTTAAAATGAGGAAGATACATTTGTAAATCTCATTAATATGGGGGGGGGGGGGGGGGGGGGTATGTATTCCGCAGTCTCCTAATATTTTTTAATTTTTATATTATTTTAGAACATTTCGAATGAATTAAATAAAGTTTATTCCTTTAATAATAAACTATTTATTTTGTAAAGGAATATTTACTAACTTTTTGCAGTTTTAAATAATTAATTAAAAATTAAACAGAAACCACAAACAGCTGAATTATTTTTGACCCTGTAGCGCTCGCTCAACCTCAATCGAATTCAAGAAGAATTTGAAAGATTATTACCCGAATGGCATCACTTATTATTAGGGAACGTCACTTATTACGCCTCAGAGGCTCGAAAGAACTAACAAATGATCTATTTGACAGGATGATTTCGCTCATAGAGAGAAAGGTGTGGCACGAGGTTCGAGTGGTTGCTTGTTTATTTTTTTAATAATGTTATTGAACCTCTCGGGAAAATAAGAAAAAAAATTGTTTCACTTCAAGTGAAAAGATTTATAAAAGTTAGACAATAGGTTTTTGCTGAGAAATATTTAAATATATTTATACGTTAAAATGATCGTTTCTTGTAGTCTTGTCGAATGTGTGCTAGTATTTGGTATAACGAAAAAAAAAGATATAACGAAAAAAAAAGGTATAACGAAAAAAAAAGGTATAATGAAAAAAAAAAGCCGATTAAACCGTTATGCGTGGCGTAATAAGTAACATCCACTAACAATACGTCATCCCAGTATATTTCCAATTTTGTCTCACCCCTAATTCGATTCGCCCTGGAATGTGAAGGCAGAGCACGAACTCTGTATAGTGTTAAAGATGGGAACTTGATTATGAATAATGCAATTTTTGCAGTGGGGTTTCTAATAATGTGTATGTGTTTAAAATTTTACGTAAAAGGATAAATTCTATCGCATATTTCAGAAAAATAAATAAAGAATCAGGTATTTTAGTGAGTTTTCTTACTGAACAAAGCTTAATAATTGCTAATTAAATTGATTTTTAAGTATTTTTCTAGGTGGATTCTTGTCTAAAATCTTTTACTATATAAAATATTTTAAAATATAAAAAGAATTAATATGTTTTTTAATATATTTTAAAGATCGATTTTTGATTAATCTTTTAAAATAACAGGTTTTGGATGTCGAGTCATAGAACAACATTAAAGTTATAAAAACTAAAAATAAAATTTTATAGTTTTTTTTAAAGTTGTTTTTACTTATTAAAACAACTTTTTTTTAACAAGAACAGGAGGGAAAATATTCAAAACTAAATCTTTTACATCATTATAAACTCAATTTTTCGTTGAAATAACACATAGTTCATTAGTTTATAATTTCATATATGCAACCAGCGTTATCCATTTATGTATTATCTTATATGTTTGTCCTATTATCATGTCCCCGTCACCTGTATATATTTCATGTTCCCGTTACGTGTCTATATATTGTTCCCGTTATTACGATTGTAACGCCCTCTATATATTTTTATGTCGCTCCCGCTGTGCCGGGCAGCGTCAGTCATGTAACTGCACTCTTGCGGTGTATGCGTATTAGGTTCGTCCCTCCCCGAGATTTGTATTGTAACGATAGGCTTATGTGATTAAAAATGTTTATGTTCAATCCTTGAGCAGTTATTTAGTCTATACGCCTTATATATATAGATAATTTACCGGCAAAACTAGTTTCCATTTAAGAAATCGACATCAAATGACGTGGAAAACCATCTTCTGAATAACTATTTTAAGTTTGTCAGGTTGCTTTGATAAGATGGCTTGAAGAGAAGCTGAATTAGCATTATTAAAGCACACTGCTTATTTTTGAGAAAGTGCGATTACTTAAATTTGAGTACGTCATCGCTCATTTATGATGCAATTGTACTCAAAGAAAAACGAGTAGGTTCAGGTAATCATTTTTAAGTAATTTTTTTTAAAGAACTTTAATAGAAAAATATAAACTACAAAAAATATTACCCAATTCAATGAGCTGACGAACATTTCTCCCGACAAAAAAAAATATCGCCATTTCTTTATCAGTCCCACCACCTTTAATTCCTGAAAACGGGTTAGCTTCAGCTAACGCCACCAAAAAATAAATACCCCACACGATAAACAACAACAAACAACACTATCCATTGGAAACAGATTTCAGAAATGGTTATTGAAATGACCTACCAGGAACGGCGGCAATCAACACTCAGCATAAGCAGTACCAGAACAAGCACTTTGCATGGTCGGGCACACAAAGGCCATGCGAACCTCGTCTCAAGCAAGGCTATAATATCGACCGCAGAATGATTTTTCATTAGGCAGGTGTAAAGGGGGAGGGGGGGACCAGGGGGCAAGAAGCAAATGGAAGCACCCCCCCCCCCCTTTGCATTCGGAAAATATCGTTATTCTATTAAGAAAAAAAATGGGGGTTTTGTCATAAGACATCATTTATTTTAAATAATGTTTCCTCTTCCCTCCTTCTTATTTCTGGAGAAACAGAATTCGGTTTTTGGTACGGTTGGCTGGGGTTCAGATACATTCTCTGTCATCGGTTTTGACAAGGGGCATGCGTTGTTTTACTCAGGGAGGGACGTCGTTTATGTTTTAACGTTTTTCCGCTTCTGTAACCCTTCGAAATGCAGACGATAAGAAGGGGCGGGGGAGGGGGAATCGATTTTTTTTATTGGAGTGGACGTGTTTGCTCCTATTTTTTTTAGATGGAGTTAGTTAAAATGTTTTAATTATTTTTAGTGTGCGAGCATCAACGAGAGTTTTTAAACGCTTGTTTCAAATGTACAAATATCAATACAATGTCATCATTGTATTGATATTTGTACATTTGAAACAAGAAAAGTTGAACAGCGAATACATTGAGATTGTATTAAGCTGTTTGAAAGGAACTTGTAAATGATAATTTGAACTTGTAAA
The DNA here is from genome assembly GCA_963932185.1 of Troglohyphantes excavatus. Lineage (NCBI taxonomy): Eukaryota > Metazoa > Arthropoda > Arachnida > Araneae > Linyphiidae > Troglohyphantes > Troglohyphantes excavatus. The sequence continues at coordinate 43,881,485 of OZ010667.1, read as the reverse complement.
TAATATATCTGAGAAAAAAATATTAAAAAAATAAAATAAATTAATTAAATTAATTTTAATGTATTTTTGACTTTTTAAGAATGATTTTGAATTTTGTCGTTAAAGGAAGGGTTTGAACAGAAGAATTTCGGTAAATTTTAAATAAAATACTGTAATTATTTTATGAAACACCGATACAAATGCATTAATGGCATTCAATTGTAATAAATGTAATAGCCTGGTGGATTCGAGTGTCGCAAGTTTGAGTTCCGGTTTGGTCAACTAAAGATTTATCTTTTAAAGTGGGTTGGTCATGTCTCCAAATCCATCTTTGATTAAGCAGTGGAAAGTTTGAAGAAAAGTGGGTCAAGACAAGAGTTGTATTTGTAATTCATCAAGTTTAAATTACGAGGTAATATTTCCATATATTTCCTTTTAAATAATACCCGGACCTTCACTGTGTACTCTAGTACAATGTTAGTTTAACCATCCAACCTGAAGACAAAAAGAGAAGAATATATCAGCTAATTTCAAGCTCTCGATGTGTATATTTTAAAAGTAATTTTGCCTTGGAAGGACGCTTTAAGAGAACGATATAATTACTATTGTGTGTGTTTCAAGTCACTCATATTAAATTATACTTTAAATATAGTTTTAATGGGATAATTATGATAATTAATTTTTAATTATTTATTTTTCCGTTTAATAATTTCCTGTTACTGGAAAATATTCAGCGGATAATATATAGATTCGGTAATGATTTAAATTGGTCGCCATTTCTTCTTATGCTGCTATACATATCTTAATAAAAAATAAATAAAAAGTTTCTTTCTTTCAATAAGATCTTTCCTTAACACAATATTTCCTATTTGCAAACAGTAACAATGTATGGTTTATTGGTTTATTTCGTTATAACAAGTTAACAATGCACATAATAACCATACACGCAAGACAAATGACTCCAACACAACAAACCCAGCGTGAGCCCACAGCATCTACGCTTTCTCCCGTCTCCCCACCAATCCTCAACATCATACAAAAACCCCACCAACCAAATCCAACTGCGTCAGCAACCGCTAACAACTCAAACGACGCGGGGGGTCGAAGAAGAAGACCCTTTCCCCCTCCCCCCTCCCGAAAACGACCGTGTAGCGTGAAGTAATGAAATAATAAAACACAGATCAGATTAAAAGATGATGCGACTGAAAAGCGGCATCTGAAGGATGAAAAAAAAATCACCATCTTCAATGAAGGGAGATGTTTTTCTAGAGAGAGAGGGGCACTTCGGAACGAGCCATAGGAAATCGCTAATGAAACAATAGGGCTTCCACTGGGGCGCAGCTGGGCGCGACAGCAATTACGGGTTTAATGGGGCCTTTCGGAGGGCCCCCCTTTGTCAGGCCCTCTGAATGAGGAGGACTTGTCGCCTGCCAACACGGAGGGGTAACAGGTTGAGATGCCATCCACCCCCTCGATCCCCTTGTGTGCCTGGCTTTTAAACAACAGCTGCCGTTACAAAAGATCCGCCCGATTGACGCGTCGAGGGGTGGGAGGTAGTGGCGCAATCTGTTTAAGCAGGGAAGGAGGGGTCTATCAAAGCTCCCACTTTCCACCTCCTTTTGTCTAAGAGTTTGCGAGCCCCCCCCCTTCTTTTGAAGAGGACCCTCTTCGTTCGATTAAGATTTCATTGGGCCAGAGTTGGCAGCGCGGAGGACAAAGAAGCGAGTGGGAGAAGTAAAAAAGGAGACCTTCTTCTAGGGGAAGGGTGGGGGTGGGAAGACTTAAGTTTATCCAGAAAAGTGGCACTCGAAATCTGATAGTTAGAGAGACAAAGATATCGAGCCGTGACCCTTCGTAGAGGGTCGGTTACTCACAGTGTTAGGGAGATTCATTTGAAATTCTTCGTTGGGGGGAAGGGGGTTAGGAGGGGAGAGAAAGTGGTTCTTTTGTTTAAGTGCGCCGGGTTGTCTTTCGTTTCGAGTTGGTGTATGGCTTTCGATATAAAGCAAGGACGCATTTGCCGAATTCGGATGAAATGGAATTCCTACTGAGATCGAGACAATCGGAGCTGAAAAGAAAAGTATCCACACAAGGAGTTTTCAAAGGATATTGGTTCGATTTTTAAAACTCCCTAAATGGAAGGTTCTTTCAGATGTTTTTGTTTTATTACATGATATTTTTTTGCTTTTTAAATTAAATGATGTTTAGATATTTTAGAATGTGAGAAAGGTCAAATAGTAGAAAATAACTTGGAGGCAAACAAATATTTCTTCTAGAAATTTAGTACTCCTTGTAATGTTTCGAAAATTTATTATCACTTTCATAATCTCTTGTAACTGATATATATTAAATTTGATATGTATATATAAAATATATTTCACAGAAAAAGAAGCATTAGTGATTAATTCCATTAAAGTAACATAAAAAATTAACACAAATAAGACTAAATTACACTTTTTAGTAACTTTACAAGAAGTGTTCTGATGAATGAGCGCAAGTAGTCACTTTTATTGTCATTATAGTGCACTATAAAACCAATTAAATAATTAACTATATTTGATGAATTAGGATGTCAAATTATGAAAAACTTTATGTTATTGTAAAAAAAGGTAACTTTAATAAAAAAAAATTACTTACTCATTCAAGAAATAAGTAATTAAGAAGCTTATTTCCAAAATGGAACATTTTCCAGAACATTACACAGAAACCGCAGTGAATGCTGCTTGGCGACAAAATTCAAGCTCGTGGCCTTCAGTTCGCTACGGCTTTTAATACCCAGCCATGAAAATGTTCCCTTTTGAAAATTAGAACCTCAATTGTGTTTGCCAGTTTAAAGTAAAAAAGTGGTTATTTAAAAAAATGCAAGTGGTATCAGGGATAGATATATTTTTTTACTTTACCATTACGAATTTAAATACGTCTCTCTTCAACATATAAAATCTTAAGATTTCCAGTCTTGGATTTTAATCAATCCAAATATTTTATTGGAAGTTCTTATTTAAATAATTGAACCAGGCGTGCTATTACAGCAACGAAGTGTTATATGGCAAGAAATGAACTATAAATTAAGTTATATTGCAGAAAACTAGTTCATCTTTCCGACGAATATTTCAATAAGTTATTCTAACAGAAGGGAATATTATAATTTATTGATTATATATTTACAGATAAATATTGAAAATATTTAGGGTATATTCGAATAGTTTTAAGATTCCAGAATAGAGCCATAAATTAATTTACTATTTCTAATTTTAATACAAACTTTAAGTTTTAAATAAAAATAAAGTGTATTTTAAAATTAGAATTATTTTCTGTTGCATGAATACGACATAGTAATTTTTAATTGTAGATTTTGTTTGTCTAATAACATAACTTCGTAAGGTATTAATTAACAACTTATTTAATTTGTTTCAGGTATTATTCGTTAAAGTTATTTATTGGGACATGTTATATGATAACCTAATATTTTGCTTTCGTTAACAAATATTTTTTTCCCTAAAATATTTAAAAGGACAACTAATATTACTCATTATTACGATATTATCAAATATATAATTTCTGTAGTAAAGATCCTTTTGACGCTCGAATATTAGCACATGAGGTATCCAAAGAAAGAGAATTTCGTGGACCAGTGAAGAATCGTACTTTCATCTCATAAGTATCAACGGATTTTTTAAAAAAAAATTGTTTAAAATAATTAATTTTGGCTGGTTTTTTAAAGAAGTCGTTGATAATGCTAAAATTTATAAGAGACTTAAACTTTTTTTATTGTTTGGCTAGAATGGGTGTGTGGTATGTGTGTATGTATGGGGGGGGGGGAGTTATATGATAATTATATATCATGTGTATGGTAGTAGTCTTTCAATACAATTAGCATTAATTTAGGATGTAAGCTACTGCGCTATCTTTGTTACTATTTTTTTGCATTTTAAAAGTAATATTGTTTAAGTTATACACATTAAAAAATATCAGGAGTAATATGTAACAAGTATTATGTGGACAAATAAGGTTTTTATTAATATAATTCTATCGCGATAAATTATTTCATTAATGCAAATTTTTTTGTCTCAATGAAATTAACTTTCAAAGATTGGAATTTGTATACGAGTCAATGTATTTTGGAAAAGTTATTTGCATTTGATCGTGAACGCGACAAAATACATTTTAATTGTTTGCTCCACATTAGACTCCACTATAGACTTACAAAACAATATTATTTCACAAATAAAAAAAATATTTTTTCGAATTTATATATATACATACGATCAACGGGCACAAACGTTTAATAAATACATATACGACAGCAATTTTAAATTTTACAAACATCCAATCCAAATATCAAAAACTAAAGTTGTACACCCAACTAGCATAAATATTTCCCCCTCACAAAACCAATGTAAATTTTAAGCTGGAAACAAACATCAAGTTTTATACCTACCATGATCATAAATCCCCCCCCCTTCCCCTCCCCTAAACCCTTAAGGCCAATCAGTACTGGAATCCAGTGCGAGCGATATTGAAACTAGTTATCGATCACTCTTTTAAAAGGGGGCCGAATATTTCCCTTCAAACGATATTCGGATTTAAATTAAACGAGCTGACTTTATTGTTCCTTGCTTTTCCTACATCAAAGCTATCTCCCCCCTCCCACTTGTAATTAGTTATCCTTTGGCAATCAGCGTTATAGCTTTCTTTTCATGCCACACTCTTTTGGAAAGTCCCGCGTCTTCTCGTGGAGATACGAGAATCAGCGAGATCCATTCTAATTCTACAAAGTGCCGTTTTCTTTGTCCGAAAAGTGAACAATTCCCCTATTTTTTTTTGCTGTTAATAAACCCATTGTTTTTGTTGGGTATTCTGATGTGTGTTGTAGTGTAAGTTTGCAGAGAAGGTTAACGGTACTGATTAGGATGTTCTTAGGGTGGATAAGTTAAATGAAGATGATGTTCCAATGGAATGTAACTTTCGAAACATGATTATTGATGTTAAGTATTTAGTGTGTTTTGATGTGCAATCGAGAAGAAACAAGCAAGTTATGTATGTAGTAGTTTTGTACAATCAATAAAGTTGTTAAATTGAGTTATTACTTGATTCAAAGAATAGAACGCATACAGTTTTATAAAATACCTCACCTAAAGAAGAATTTAAATTTTGGAGAATTTGAATTCTTTGTATTTTTAAAATACATATATTAGTCGCTTTGTATCTGACTGTTAACTTTATCAAAAGGGAAAACTGAAGTTTTAGAGAATCTTAATTAACTCAAAGACTTCTGAAGAATGACGGAACTACTATGATTTCTAATTTAATAAATAATATAAAACTTAAAAAAACATGTTCAAAATAATCGTTAACTTATTATTAATAATTAAACAGTATTAAAACCATATAGAGTTTATTAAAGATGCATATTTCTTTCTATTTTGACAAATTATTACAATTAAGTCTTGAAGAAGTATTTTTTTTAATTAGTGGGCCATTATCAAACCATTAGGTAAAAAGTAGTTTTGTAAACAAAGCTAGTGCTCAAAAAACAACAACAATATTAAAGTTTTGTACTGTTTCACCGATGAAAATCCGTTTTACGGAAATCGTGACGAAATATTACTTTCCTTGTAAATAAAATTTAACATATGAAAAAAATCATTTACACAGAAATTGTTTTACAGAAATCACGAAAGCGTAGTTGTTGAATGATGAAACTTATAGCCAATGTTACTTTTCTTGCTTGTAATATTTAAACGATGAAAAAGCGCTTTCAAAGAAATAATGACAATGAGCTAAATTGGGAAATATTACTTTCTTTGTAAGTAAAGTGTAACCTATCAAAAATCTCTTACAGAAATCTTTAAAGCTTAGTTTTTGAATGAAACAGTAAGCTTAAAAACAAGGGAGTAATGTTACTTTCTCTGTTTAAAATTTGTAACCAAGGAAAAGGCACCTTTACAGAAATCACGATGAGACAGATTGAAAAACATTGCTTACCCTGTACGCAGAGTATAACATATGAAAAACCCTTTTACAGAAATCAAGAAACTAGAAGAACGAAAGTTGTGAGTTGAACTGGTAAGAAATGTTACTTTCCCTGCTTGTAAGGTTTAACCGATGAAAAAACTCTTTGACAAATAAGCCAAATTGGGAAATATTATATACTTTCTTGGTAAGTAAAGTGTAATCTATAAAAAACCTCTTACATAAATCACGAAAGCTTAGTTTTTGAATGAAACAGTCCGCTTAGAACTGAGGGAGTAATGCTACTTTCCCTGTTTAAAATTTGTAACCAAGGGAAAAGCGCTTTTGCAGAAATCACGATGAGCAAGATTAAAAAACATTGCTTTCCCTGTACGCAGCGTATAACCTATGAAAAAACCCTTTTACAGAAATCAAGAAACTTGGCAAAAGAAAGTTTTCTTTGAAGTGGTAAGAGATATTACTTTCCCTGTTTGTAATGTTTAACCGATGAAAAAGCACTTTGACAAATAATCCAAATTGGGAAATATTAACTACTTCTTTGGTAAGTAAAGTGTAACCTATAAAAAATATCATGCCGAAATCACGAAAGCTTAGTCTTTTGAATAAAACAGGCCGCTTAGAACAAGGGAGAAATGTTACTTTCCCTGTTTAAAATATGTAACCAAGGAAAAAGCACTTTTACAGAAATCACGATGAGCCGGATTGGAAAACATTTCTTACCCTGTACGTAGAGTATAGCCTACGAAAAAACCGTTTTACAGAAATCAAGAAACTTGGCGAACGAAAGTTCTGTTTTGAACTGGTAAGAAATGTTACTTTCCCTGCTTGTAATGTTTAACCGACGAAAAAGCACTTTGACAGAAATCATGAGAATGAGCCAAATTGGTAAACATTACTTTCTTTGTAAGTAAAGTGTAATGTATGAACAATCTCTTACAGAAATCACGAAATACTTAGTTGTTGAATGAAACAGTCCGCGTAGACCTGGGTAAAAATATTAATTTTCCTGCTTTTAACATTTGATCGTCGAAAAAGCACTTTTACAGAAATCATGACAGATTGGGAAACGAAACAGTGCAATCGCGCAATTGTTCACTTACCTTATAAGTAAAGTGCAAACTATGATTTTTTTTTACAGAATTCATGAACGCTTGATTGGTAAATGGAACAGATTGAGTATAAAGCACAATGAAATACTAACGGTGAGTATATAACCATATAGTTATTTAACTTTTAACTGATGAAAAAACAATATTTTTATGAAGTCAGTGTGGTTAATAAATCATTGACGCATTTCTACTTTTGCTACCTGTTAACAATTTAAAATTCAAAATTAATGGTTGTTTAAAAAAAAAAAAAGTTGCACAAGATATACACAAATGGGTTATTTTCAACCCTTTGAGATGCATCGTGGAGGAAAACCCCGAGAACATTGCCTTGTAAATTTAAACCATGGCGTAGATAAAATCTGAGCTGGCATTCCACCGTGTGAACATTTCCATACCACGAAAAACAAAAATACATTTTGACTACGATAGATTTAGCCAGAACCATCCACTCTCTACAAGACGAGTCTTTGGTTGAACTTTGCAACTATGTCCCGACCTGGTTGGCATGTCCATCATAGCAGTTAAAAATATATTTAGTAAGTGAAACTATTCAGTATTTAATAATTACGATATTCATATCAAATGTAGCAGTCATAAAGAGTGTAACACTACCAAACATTGCCAGCAAGGCTTCAATCCCCTTGGCAGCGCAGAAATCAATGTCAATCGACTCAGGGTTTTAATAGTTAAGTGCAGGACCATCATAATGGCCAAGTACGACTACTGGCTAAGCGGCTTAAAGCAAGGCGCCTTTAGTAACTGGAGCATCAATTACGATGCACGTATTGCGAACTCAGAGGATGCAAGTGGCCGTTTTACCTGCAGTTACTATTCTCCTATTGGTAATCAGTCGTTTTGGGGTATTTGAATACAACTTTGTGGATTATATTAGGAATTTTGAGGTTTTGTGGTTTACCTTTGATGTGTATAAAAGTAAGATGAAAATCCTTTTGGCCGGATTACACTATCAAAGTTCTTTGACAATTTTTTTTTATGAAATAAGTTTCACAAAGAAATATGATAGAGTAATGGCTAACTTTGATAAAAGACTAAGTTAAGTTTGTCAAAGGATCTTTTATAAAAGTTTGCTTCGTCGTCTAATGTTTTATTAAAGGTGGGTATTGATGTATTCTGCATACACATCATGTGGTTTGTATCCACCAAACGCAGAGTCATCTGCAAAAGTTCGCGCGCGTTAATCTCGTCCGTGCACAATGCCGCTTATGCTTCTTACGCTCTTTACATTTACAGTAGGAATGTTAATTTCTAACTGATCTCAATCTGTAATGTCAAGTTATAAGTAACTACAAACTTTCAATCACTGTTATTAAAGTAACAGTTAACTTATATTATTTTTTAAAAACATTTTTACATTGTTTTTTTCTGTTTGGAAGATACGGTGCTGGAGAAAATGTTAAAACATACACGTTAAAAAATCGTGTGTTTTTCTGCGCGACTCGATCCCGTAACCTCTTGTTCCGAAGTTGCGCGAGCTATCAACTGGACCACAACAGCTCGTTTTTGACTAGCGGCAATATTAAAAAAAATTGAATTTTACAAATCCGAGCATAAAGTGCACGTCTTGAGGGTAGGGTAAATAATACTTATAAATAATTTTTCAGACTTTTAAATGTAGGGGAAGTAGGTGTTTGGCTATCCACCTACAAACAGATTTCTCTTAGGCAATATCCCAATTGCGGCCGAAAGGAGCCGGGTTACCATTTTTTCGAAGAAAACAATTGTATATCGCCCAAAAATGTTGCCGTGGGCCGCAATTGGAACTTTCCGTTTTCTTATTGTTATAGAAGCTTTATTATTTTTAGTTACTAAATTTTTTATACAGTTGAACATGTAAGAGTATGAAAAGGATATCTTATATAAATCAGTTTAGAATAAAATAGCTTTTTTACACCCTACAACTTTGCTTACAGCTGCAATATAATCCTTCTTGAACCGCTTTGTATCTGATGAAATATACCAGGCAAGGTCAAATATTGTTAAAGCGAAACGTTTAAATATCTATCTACAACAAGATTAGAATTAAAATATATATTACATACTCTCTTTATATATGTGTCCTTATATTTGTATAAGATAAGATTTGTGATATTATTTCAAGGAGTTCCGATATTTTTTTTTTACTTTAGTGAACAAAGTACACGAAGAATTAAACTTTGCTTCTCTATCACAAAAAACAACAACCCTGATTAAAAAATAAAATTTAAAGAGTCAAAATTAAAGGCACTTTACAGTCAAATTATTTTATAATTGAAATCTCACAAAATTTTAAATAACTCTTTTTACATTTTTATCAAAAGAATATTTTAAATAACAGAGAAAGCCAATCCATTCGAATAGTAAACGAAGAAATAAAACAAATTTCAAAAAAATATAATTTCCATTTGCACCAAAAAAATAAAAGAAACAAAACCTCCTAAAAATCCTCAAAATTCCACAGGATCGACTTAACAAACTCCAAAAATCCCCTTTCATCGCCAAGTCCAATCGAATTGAAAGCGCGCGAAGAAAATAAAAGAGAATTAATTTATGCCTCAATTGGCGCCAAATTTACTTTGCACAAAGCGAAGCCAGTCCATAAAGAGAAATAAGAATAATAATAATGCTCCCCAGAAAGAGAAAGGAAATAATAATAATAATACTAAAAAAATAATAATAGAATCCCACCAAACGAAAAGGACGGGGTGTGAACAGTAAAAGTTTGGGGGGCGAACGAGCGAAGAAACGCACCTAAACTCGTTATTCCGGCCTTTGTTGGCGGTAATAAAATTTGTTCCGCCCCAAGTCCCTAAACGGAACTAATGAACTCTATTCACCCCTCATTTAGTGGCAATTATAATTTGATCCGACGATCGGAGGACGTGTTTCGGAGGAAGGCTCGTCCAGATGGCGGCAATTTCATTAAAAGGGAGGACGGATTTTTAGCGACCCCTTTTAATTGTTTCTCTGCTGCGAAACGTCGTCTGCTGGATGCTTGGGGAGGAATGAGGGGAGTGGAAATGTATCACCTGATGAAGGTGGCTGAATGTTTTTTTTATTTGAAGACATGGGTGCCAGACCATGGCGGTTCCAGTTTTCAAAATTATTCAGGGAGGACGAAAAACACCGAACGTTTCTGGCATCTTACACTGTAAAAAAATGTGCTTGAAATTGAGTACATAAACGTACTCGTTTTTCTTTGAGTACAATTACATCGTAAATGAGCGATGACGTACTCAACTTTACGTACTCAACACTGTAAAAAAATTTACTTGAAATTGAGTACATGAACGTACTCGTTTTTATTTGAGTACAATTTCATCGTAAATGAGCGATGACATACTCAAATTTAAGTAATCGTACTTCCGCAAAAGTGAGCAATATGGTTTAATATTGCTAATATCAGATTATGTTCCAGCCATCTTCACAAAGCGATATGGCAAACTTAAAATATTTGTTCAAAAGATGATTTTCCACATTATTTGATGTCGATTGCTAAAATGGAAACCGAGTTTGTACGACTCAATTATCTTACTTCCCATTCTTTTGCCACTCTTTTTTAACGTTACTTTTGTTTATAATTTATTTGCGTCGCTCTTGTAGTACAACGGATAAGGCAAACTTCTGTGCGGAAGACATCAGGTATACGGATTGTATTCGTTTCCCGGTAAGGCCTGGTTGCAATTGTAGAAATTTATTGAAAGTTTTTTTATGAAGGCAGCCTATGTAGTCAAGGAATAATCAAAAATGAGTACATTTTGCTTATTTTTAAGTACCTATTTTTAACATTGTATAATACAAAAGTATAGTTACTTTTCATTTATATCTCTATAGCCATTGCTCAGAATTGTCTGGTTCCTGCACTAACCAATAGATATTTTTTCTTTAGGAATTGGTAAAAAAGTGTAAATCAGGAAAGTTTTTAAAAACTGGTATCGAACTTGCTTCCTCCGATTATTATAACTCTCCTCTTTCCAAAACGTTAGTTAGTCGAATTAACATCGCACAAATCTGAACAATGGACTATTGGCGACGGTCCGGGAACTATCCTGACAGAAAAACCTGGAACGCTGCTTTGTAATTTTGAATTATGGTCAGAGGACGAGGACAAAACCTTAATTGGCCTATCACGCAACTGTAATGAGCGTGTGAACGTTGAAGCACAATGAATTTAACTAGCGCCCACTGTATAGAAATCCGTATAACACATGCTTTTTACGTTACAAACTGTAGTCCAAAAAAGGAGGAGGAAGACGAAATCGTAACTCCTGTTTATCACGACACACACAGAAACTGAAATCGGTCTTCAGTTTGTGTTGTAAAAAGTACGTGCCATACGCTTTCTATACAGTGGCCGCTAATTTAACGTGCAGCTATCCCCTATACATTGTGGATATGTTTTGGTGCGTGTAAGGAACGATATTCTGAGAACCCTCCAATCATCAGATCGCTACACACTTTTGCTGGAAAACGAAGCTGCGCTCATTCGTATGTTCTTCGCCTTCATTCAGTCGGACCCCAGTGAGAATCAAACTTAGGGTGCTCGTGGTTACATTCTGGGCTTGGGACCATCCGATTACAAACTCGTCCGACCAGGTGAGGGCCCTGACCAATATGAGAACGTAATCCCTCTCCATGACCAATAGAACATTTTAACCACGACAGATTTAATGTGCACCAGTCGCCTCCAAACGTCAAATGTTTGGACAATGGAAGAACTGGCTTGCAACCTTCCGGTAAGGCACTTGGCACTCTGCGAGTTCGAATACCAATTACGAGTTCGAATATTAAATCTAGTATATTTTAATAAATTTTGCTTCTAATGTATAAGTAATTGTTAAATTAAATGAAAACAGAAACATACTTTTTCAAAATCTAATATAAACGATTAACTTTTTTAACCATATAATTACTATGGTTTTTCCGAAAGAAATGGTTTATAATAAATTTACTTATGATTATTTATTAAATAGTTTGGTTTTGAAATAGTTTATTTTCGTCAGAAAATGTCCGATTTTAACATTTTTAAGACACAATCCGCAAAAGTATATTTGTTTACTTCACTTATCAGCGAATGTTCTCAAAAATAATGGCAGAAAAGATTTAATTGCTTTTTTTTTAAATTCTCAATGCTTTGATTTCGAAAACATCAAGGAAATAGTTTATTGTAACTGAGTATTTAAATCTAAAAAATACCCAAATTGGGCCTCTCAGCAGAATGACTCATTCCCAAGTTTTCTAAATTTTACATATAAGCAGTAGGGGAAAAAAGGCGATAACGGCGCCAAACATAACTAGTCCGATACATATTTATTTGTTTTTAAATCAGCGGATGATATTTTTTAACCAATCAGGGCCATAGCTATAGCTCAGACTTTTTACACATCGTAGCCTTCGCTTCAGGTTCAACTTAGGTTGTCCCCGAGTATAATACTATTAAACAAGCCATGTTTCTGTGTTTGTTTGTTCGTACGATTTCGAAATCCGCCCTTACGATTTTCACGGATATTGATGTAATTCCAATTTTTGGGCTAAAAATTCGACTGGGATAGATTTTATTTTCGAAAAACGTAATTTACAGTGTGAAATAAGCATGTTAAAAGTTCCGTGTCATACTTTCCATTGCGGATTATTCATCGTATATGAGTTAATAGGTTATACGGCAATAACAGTTAAACGTTATTTAATTTATTACATGTTATTTTAATTAAAAACGTGTAAAATATTTTGATGATATTTTATTATAATTTCTATTCTTAAATAAAGTACTTTTCTGTCATAAATAACTGAAGGAAATGTCAGTAAATTAAAAAAATCGTTTGCGTTTTCAAATAAAAAAAACATTCTAATAACTTTTTCGTCTACCATATACTATAAGTTTTCTAATAAATATTAAAAAAAAAGAACTTCAAGAAAAATCGTTTGCATTTAAAATAATTAAAGTTTGATCAAATTAAATCCTGTGACTTTTTACTGTGTTTATGCGTGATCAGTGGAATACACAAAAGCAAATGTTTAAAATTCTGTATAATAAATAAGTAAAAAAAATAGCGTTTGAAAACCAAGTAAGTTTATTTTTTATTCTATATAAAATCGATTATTTTATTCCGTTACAGTTAATTTCGACGCCAGATTATGCATGTCGGACATTCATATGTATTTCCACAAATAGAACATGGCATTTTCAAAGCAAAATATGTTTGATTAGAAGGAATTTCGTTTAATTTGTTAAGCATTTATATTCCAATGGATTCAATTGAATGAAGTTTTATTAAATTAATGTTACGTGTTATTTATAAAATATATATTTACTTACCTTTAAAATGGAACTTTGTTCTACAATATTGTTAATTGTTAAGTTTTATTTTAAAAATTGTTTATAAATATTTATTTCAGCTTTTATATTTTAATGGATTTAATTAAAGGGGGTTTTATAAAATGAACTTTACGCAATATTTATAAAATTAAAAAATTAAGTTTCAATACATTAAAAAAAAAATGGTCTTACATAATTATTATTTTACCAATTGTTTATAAATACACCTATTTTTAATAGTATTAAATAAAAAACAGAGAAATATTTTTAGTTTTCCAGTTTTGAAGATATGTTATTAGAAATATTATTAAGTAATAAAATATGCAAGCGATCTGCGCTCGGTCACTTGGTAGTAATTTATATGAGGATTTAGTGTAAATTTTTTTCTAAACAAAATTAATATAATATATAACGATAAAAGTTAATTTTTAAAAAAAAAATAAAGTTGTAATTTTATTTGTGAAATGCAATTAACTTAGTATAATTTTGTAATTTGGGAAATATGGGATTGTATAATAATTTGTATAAATATGGGATACTTATAAAACAAAGTTCGAAAATAAATATCGAAAATAATAAAATCGAATATTTTATTGATTTATTTTTATCAAAAAAAATTGTATTGTTATAAAAACAATCGTAACAAAGTGGAATAAAAGCCATTGATTACATTTTAAAATTTATTTACTGTAGTAAAAACATTTAAAGAGAGTAGAAAATCGATAATTTTTGTATTAACGAATAAAACTCAAAGACAGTTCCTAGCAAAAACAATACATAAAACCTTCATTAAAAGGGTAAATTTAAAGGTTTTCAGAAAGTTATAAAACATTCAAAACATAAATTTAAAAAAAAATCCACAAAAATGCATAGTTTAATTTTTTGCATAAATTAAAAAAAAATCTTCATTTTCTTTAAGCGAAGGTTTATGGCAGGTTTTTTACAGGGTTGATAAAGGATATTCAAACAAAAACCTTTAATTTAATAGATATTTAAAAAATAAATTTTTCCTGATTACACACGTTACTTTTACAATTTTGATGAAGGTTTTACGATGACTTTTTATATTCGATTCATTGATACACCGACAAAAATATTTTAAATTCTTTTACGTAGAAGCACTATATAGTACACTTTTATATTTTTCAAATAAATTAAATCTGATTTAATTCTAATAACACTTAAATAACAGAAAAAACTATTTTACTTAATTTCGACTTATGTTATTATGCTTAGACTAAATTTAAGAGATTGATTTTTTGGTATAAAAATATCTAAATTTAATACACGTCTGTTCAGTTATTTCCTTAATTTTATTTATTACTCATTGTAATAAAGGATGTAGATAAATGAATGAAAAGGCTTAAGCGTCGAAAATAAGCTAAACAAATTTTACAGATTTATAAGAGCTTGTTTTAAAACGACTATAAACAATATTAATAGATTCAAAGTTAAAGACAGCCTATTTTCACTACACAAGTTGACTTTTACGCTGATTTTCAAATTATACAAATATTTATCTTAAATTTAGCAAGAAACGCAAATCAACGAATGAAGATCTGTACTGTCTAAATGATTCTTCAAACAAAGCAGAGTTGAGAGCGAAAAAGTACTCCCCGTAACTTTATATTTAAATATTTATAAGAACTAAATTACTTGGTTGACCTACAATCGAACCTTTGCTTAGGGTGTGTTTGCTCTGCCACGGTTTCAATTTATTTCCGAAGTCAACAGATAAACACTTTAATTAAAAGCGGTATGTAAATTAAAGATGTTGCCGCCGATGTTTGGTGATTGGAAAAAAAAGTAGGAAATAATTGCTAGTTTAAAATTCGGAGATTTTAATTGAATTTCTCCAGATTCGGATTTCAGAATGATTCAAATCACCTATATCTAGAGATTTTGAAACTAATTTGGTTTTGTTTAGATGAGTAACAAATGCAGTGCAGTAAACCGCGAGTACGGGTTTGTTAAATATAATTAAAAAATAAAAAATCATAGGTATCAGCGTAATAATATTTTCTTATTTTTATTTGGCTTCCAAACATGCTTATTAAAAACAAATAGTGTAAAGATAACATACAACAATAAAAAAAACTATATGTCAATCGCTTAAACCGTAACACAACGTAATTCCAATTGGATTAACATTACATTTACGTGGTATCATAGTTTAAGCGACGATTTGTTTTCCATGTTCGTATAACTGCGCAATCTTTTAAATTAGAATACGTTATGCTAATGGGAAATTTGCAATCAAATTTTGGGTAATCTTTAATTGCTATATTTAAGATTGTAGGGAATTATGGTGCTACTTTAATTTACTAACGATCTAAAATATGAGATATCACGTCCTGGAATCACCAGTTGTTTCAGTAATCAATAAAATTTTAAAGTTTAATAAAATATTATATTTTACAATATTTTTAAAATATAATTGTTTGAGGTACAACTCGAAAGCTACCTTATTAAACTATATATAACTGCCTAATTACTATTTTCATAAAGTCGCTAAAAATCTAAACCAGCACTTACAGCAAAAAATAACTTCCAAACCGCCGTAGAAACTGAAAATTGGGGTGTGGCATTAATCTATTTCTGTCTAGTATAACGTTTTGGATGTAAGATCTCTAAATAATATATAATAAAAATAACATAAACTAAATATTATTTTCTCTGGTAATTCTATAAATAGTACGCTTTAATAATTTTTTTTATCAACATATTATAATGCTAATGGAAGACTCAAATATATCTGGGAGTTTAAGTATTTTTGAAAGAATATACGAATTGCAAGGGTTAAATATTTCTATATAGTATTTTACTAATATTAGTAGAAATATTAGTATATTCTATATAACCTTTATTTGGTCGTACGCTGTTAAAATTAAGTATTTAATAAGTAAAATGTACTCATTTTTGAGTACATTCGAAGCTTATAATGGCTACGAATATATAAGTTAAAGCCTTATCCGTAAACTACCAGAACGACATTAGGAAGTTTTAAATAGAAGAAATCTTTAAAAGGTGTGGCTTGAGTACGTCATTGCTCATTTACGACGTAATTATGCTTAAAGAAAAGCTTTTAGGTGCATGTACTCATTTTTAAGTACCTTTTTTACAGTGTAATACAAACAGTAACGATTACATTGGCTAGATGTGAGCGAACTTTGTGTAACTTAAATAAACGATTAAGTATTATTTTTGTGGATATCATAAGAACCCACAGCTGTTCTATTCAGACGAAATTTGTTTTGGAATTGGAATAATATATTTTAGATCAGTCGAATCTGTGACATAAATAACAATTTGTAATTTTTAGTGATTGTGAGCATTTTTTTCACTGAAACGCCAATGGTGCGTGACGGTTAAAAAAATTAAAATATTCAAAGTATTAAACTTGTATTGCTTTTCATAAAATCTCTCTATTTTAAAAAAAAGTAAGCCCTAGGGGGAAAAAGTCGGCCCTAGGGGGAATTTTCAGTTCTTTCAATGTTATTCAGATCGTATCTCAAATGTTAAAGTCCTAAAATTACGAAATTAAATGAATTTGTTAAGAAATGTTTGATAAATAAGAAGAATATATTTTTGTTTCAATACTGTTATTAGTTTATAAGTTATTTAATATTAAAGTCGTCGTTGATAAAATTTCGCTTACAAGTAATTTTGTCCGTCGAGTTTCTGAAACACTATTAAGAGGAGAGATCCAATTTTTTTAGGGAGTGTACAAATAGGTTTGAACTGGAAATCCAAGTAAGCATTTTTTAAAATTCGAATTAGTTTTGGATTTATAAATTTTTTAAACCTTTGAACACGCTCCACTTTTTGAAGTTTTTTCGCCCTCATTTTTGAAACGTGATTTCTAAATTGCTATAAGTCATTTAAAATTACATATTTTCTTATTAAAAAAATATATTAATGTTCGTTAAAACTTCATCTTTCCGATGTTATAAAGATTATAGTTCTATCTTTACAATTAAATTAGATGTGGTCAATTAAGTTAGGTATAAAAAATAGTAAAGAAAGGAAAAATGTCGGATATTTCGAGAAAATTTTAATTTGCGAATTTTTGTCTCATTGTTCCGCTTGCATCCTAAAAAGTAAATGTCCTAAAATTATGAAATTATGCCAGTTTATTAAGAAATGTTTGGGTAATAAGATGAATATTTTTGTTTTTCAATACGATCAGTATATTAGACGTTATTTTATGTTAAATTCATGATTTTAGAACATTTTGAAAATAATTCATACATTTTTGTATACTTGTCTTCCAATTTTCAACAAAAAAATAAATAAAAAATTAGGATAATAGATTAAACTATTGGCTACAAATGATCCAGAGCGTTTGTCAAATTTCGATTTAGTTTTGTAGTTATAAATTTTTAAATAATTGACGAAATGTCTGAAATAATCGTCAATTTTACGCGTAAAATTTTAAGTGGTAAATTAAAACTGCTCTAAGTAGTTCAAAAATATACTTTTTTCCCGTTAAAAAAATATAGTTATATTCGTAAAATCTTCCTTTCTTGAATGGTATCAATACTGAAATTCTATCTTAAAAAATAAATTAGATGTAACTATTTATGTGAAGTACTATAATTATTATTAAAAGATATTTCGGAGCAAAATGCCAACGTTGGCAAAATGCCAACATGTATGTAAATCTAAATCCTGTAGCTTATTATATATTTTAACGGGAAATTATTATTAACGCCAATTCTCAATAATCTTACTTTATATAAATAAAAGTTGGCGAATTATTTAAGATTGGCGCGTTTATGCTACTGTTTGTTTACACATGTTTCGCTTTTCAATGAGTAGAAACAATTGCGTTGAAGCAGTTGAGATTTTCCAGTTATCCAGGGGGGGGGGATGGGGGGGGGGGGGGCTGTAAACTTTTATACCTTAAAAGTTGGGAATTTCGAGTTTTAAAAATCCCTGAGTTGGGAAAATTTATGCCTCAGGAAAGTTAATATTATTAGCAAATGAAAGCGATGGAAGACTAGAAATTGCCCAGCTTGTATTAAGATGAAACTTAAATGAGACCTCAAAACAGAACACTGCATTGGAACATGCGTGCAATAAATCAATACTTTCGAGATAACTGTTTAATATTACCTATAAAAAAGCTGACAAATGTCTATAAGTTGGAACTGGGAATTTTTTAGCACTGTTGCGTTTTGAATTTCGAATCGTTAAGTGTGGTCTGGTTAAATAACGTCGCACTAGAGCTGCACATTGAACTACTGGCGTTGGTTCGAACAAAGCGTCCTTGATTGGTTATTGGTACGTATTTACTTACTACATCAAGGACGCTTTGGTTCGAGGCCTTTCTTGAAGAATAGACCCGGGAACGATGTCTCATATTTTTAACAATTGTCAGATAACGAGGACAACACTAGAGTTGGTACCTGACGTCCTTAAGTTGGGAATTTTGAATCGTTCACTTTCGGAATTTCGGATCGTTAAGTTGGGAAATTTCTTGTCTCAACATCCCAAAAATAAATTTGTGTGACGGCACTGTCAGCAATAATTTATATAACTAAAAAAAGTATTGTTGTTAGGACACATTGTCATTGTTTACAGTGTATGAAGCCGGTATTGTTTGCGAAGCAAACTATAGAGGATTGCGTAGCAATCCTCCGGGGGTTGGTGAAGCGTTAGCGGAGCAGGGGGCGGAGCCCCCTAGTTTAATAAAAATAAATAAATAATAATTTAAGCAGAAATTAAGTAAGATAAAACGAAAATTTAATTAAATTTTTTTAAACAATTTAAATCAATAAAACTCCACAAAAGCATAATTGAAAAACACTAAACCCCCCCAACACAAAGAAACCACTATTTTGTAAACATTTAAGTAATAAAAAACTGTAATTTGCGTGACCGTTTCTAAACAAGAGTCTTTGCCGAGAGTTCATATGCCTACCATTATGAATCTATCTTTAATGACTTTGTGCTCTTCAGGCCTACATCATTTATCTTTTTCATAAGAGTAGAATGCCACCATGAGAACATTTATCTCCATTGCACATTTAAAGGGTTTACGCTTTAAGCTTTCTGTTGCTCGCCCTGCTCATACTTGTTAAACGTGTCTGGATTTATGTTGTTGTTTAATATGCGTTTCTAACGTGAATTTGTTCATTTAATTTCTTTAGTGAGTGAATTACAAATCTCTAATGTAAATATTGTGTGGATTACATCTGAGCAAAAATATTATTAATATCTCTATTGATTTTAGGAGTAAAATTTCTTTAGTAAGGTTAGTGAATATGAAAAACCTCGACACGGAAATCAAACATGAAACGGAAGATTGCATGAACTGCTAGTTTAAGTTGGTGTCGGTAGGTCAGATGTTGTGTTTTTGCAGGGTTTATGAGTTATAAACTGTTTTAATTGCTAATCTAGATTTAAAGTTGTGTATTTAATTTTTGAGATGTAATAGTACTAAAAAATTTAAAGTAATTGGAAAATATCGTGATAAACTAGAAACAAATATTTGAGATAACTT
Source organism: Troglohyphantes excavatus (assembly GCA_963932185.1). Classification (NCBI taxonomy): domain Eukaryota; kingdom Metazoa; phylum Arthropoda; class Arachnida; order Araneae; family Linyphiidae; genus Troglohyphantes; species Troglohyphantes excavatus. Next base: position 43,861,603 of record OZ010667.1, on the reverse strand, counting down.
TCTTTTCTACTATTTTTAATTTTAATTTCTCAAGTTTAATTTTACGTTAAAATCTGTTTGTTTAATTCATCGTTGATTTTTATTCTGAACAATCCTACAGAACACCTTATCACAGCGTTTTTTGAATCAAAACTGTGAGAGCCATTTCCGTAAAATCTCCAACAACGACACAAAACAATAAATATCTTCTATTAATGCTTGATTTTGGTGTTATTCTCGCTATCTTAATCCAACTTACATGCTATATAACTAAGTAAATAAAGTTTGGTGATTGGACATTATCATTTCTTAAAATATCTTATTGCCAAACACATTATTGACTTTTTGGCACTCCACCTGTTCCTTTCAAAGGAAAAAATAACCTATTTATTAGTTTGTTTTTATGTTCTTTCAACCGGGATTAGTGAGTTTCTGAAATTAAAAACGTCGTTCTTTAGTTAGCTTTAATTCATTAACGTAGTACAGAAACGGGGTATTTGTTCCGTAAATAGAACGTTAATGCCTAAGGTATTATTGGGGTGAAAAAATATTTTATTTATGTACACTGTTGTAATAAACATTTTTCGAAACATTGCCATAGTTATAAAATGTTTATAAATGGAAATAAAAATTTCAAATACCTACAAGACAAACTAAAATCATAATATTACATAACTAACAAGTCTGAAAGTCTTCACATATATTTAAAATAATATTCCTTTTAAGATAAGCTCCTTTAGAATATTAAAGTTGAAGAATTAAAAAATATCAGTAAACCTTATTTCAATTCGTAATTTAATATGCAAATCAGTTTGTTTCGGAATTTTACACTTAGGGTCTTCCAACTTCAAATTTAATATTTGTCATAAGTTTGATATTAAAATAAAGCAAGCATTTGGATAATATTTTATGGGGTGTATTTATTTTAAGAATCTGTTTCATAATGAAAGTAACACCACAAAGACGGTAGATAACACTAAGAATGGGAACCCTAATGAATGCAAAACTTGAATCATCAAATTCTTTTAATTGACACTTGAAATCCTCTAATAAGAATCCGAAACGCTCTTTGATCTTTACAAACAACCAAAATCAAAGATTCAAGCGAACTTTCTTGAAAAGTAAAATTTAAAGGTAAACAATAGTAAAATACAGATAATAAGATCTCTAATGGAGCAGAGAGCGATTGTCAAAACGTTAGGATTTTCAGAGAGCCTAATTGAGCTAGAAAACTTGGTTCTAAAGCCACGAAAAACTTGTATCAGTTCCCCTTTTAACTTCCGTAAATTAAAATCAAAGCAGTTTCATTCGGCCCCGCTAGAGCATGCAAATCGCGGAATTTTTAGAAAATCTTTTCTAAAAAGAGAGCTTAGTAAGTTGTAAAGGCAGAGAAATGAATATTTATATGACGTCAAATTAGCATTAGGGATCGATTAAGAGTTAAGGTGAATTGCAAGGTTGAATGCTAAGAGTTTATAGACGGACATCTTTGGTCACGCGCAGTAGATTATAAATAATTATTATTAAAAAAATAATTAAAAATTTAAGCAACGAAAAAAAAATACTACACTGTTAAAAAAAAGGTAATCAAAATAATTAAAATTTACTCAGTTTTGAGTACATTCGATGCTTATAATATACATAAGTTTCATTAAAAAAAAAATTATACTCAAAAATGAATAAAAAGAGCAGTTGCTTGCATACATAGACTGCCTTCATAAATCACTTTCAATAAATATCAACAATTACCACCAAGACTTACCGGGAACAGATTCCAGATACTTAAGCAGTGCAGTGTTTTATCCGTTGTACTATCAGAGCGATTTGAAGAATTTATAAACAGAAGAAATATTAAAAAAAGGCGTGTCAAAAGAATGGGAAGTAAGATTATTGAGTTGTGATAATTGAGTTTCCATTTAAGAAATCGACATTAACTCATTTGGTAATCTATCTTCTGAAAACTATGGCTTGAACACAAGCTAAAGTTAGCAATCAACTTGTGTTGAAATGTGAAATCAAATTGCTCATTTTTGCAAAAGTACGATTACTTAAATTTGAGTATGCCATCGCTCATTTACGATGCAAATGTACTCAAAGAAAACTACTAGGTTCATGTACTCATTTTAAGTACTTTTTTTACAGTGTAATTTCACTTGTATAGATAGTTTTTTGTTGATCCAGTATTAATGATATTTATTAAAGTTTAATAAACAAGTCATTCAGTTTTACTAGAATAAAGGCGAGGGTAGCAGTCACTTGGGTATCAAAAACTATAACAGATTATAAAGAGCTTAATTTACATTGTTGAAAACCAGTGAGTCTACACAAGAGCCACAATTTATATTTCAATAGGAAATGACTGTTTTTAACTGCATATATTCTGTAAAAAAAACGGTACTTAAAAATAAGTACCTGAATGTACTTGTTTTTATTTGAGTACAATTGCATCGTAAATGAGCGATGACGTACTCAAATTTAAGTAATCGTACTTTCTCAAAACTGAGCAGTGTGATTAATTAATTCTATTCTCAGTTTCTGTTCACCAAAGCGACCGAATAAACTTAAAATAGTTATTCAGTAGATGGTTTTCAACATTATTTGATGTCGATTGCAACGTTATTTTGTTACCGTTGTACACGTTTTTGAGTACATATCTTTTTCAAAATTGAAACTTATGTATTCGGAGCCATGATAGGCATAGAATGTAATCAAAAATGAATACATTTTACTTATTTTTGAATACTTATTTTTAACAGAGTAAGATTATAAATCAAAGGTTATCGAATACCGGCTTCCAACATGGAGTTTTACCCACAGTGTCTAATAATATCGTCAAGTTGTTCATTCTCTAATTCTGTAATAAGAGAAACAATACGAGCAATAAATAATAAGAAACATAACTATTGTTTTCTTCCAAAAGTGTTTTATAAAGTCTTTTTTTCAAAATAAGATACATAATTAATATATATATTTTTTAATTCTCATGTTATCTTTATATTTAACCCTTTGCACTCCACTGTCGCCTCTCAGGCGCCAACAGAACGACCAGTTCTTTGTTTCCCTGTTCTTTAAAATAAACGAGAACAACATGATCTTGCGTTTAAAAAAAAACATGATATTTTTGCTAATTGTTGTCTTGCAGATCCAAAATAGATAATGCTTTTGTTTTTCTCTATGAGCAAAAAAAAATTACGGGGAAAAGAACAAAGAGCAATAACTGTTCCGTAAAAAGAACGCAAAACTCAAAGTGTTCTTGGAGTGCAAAGGGTTAATCTTTGCAGTCAAGAGGTGACTCACAGTCACCAAAATAACGTCCTGTTCTTTTTTACCTGTTCTTTAAATTGAACCGAAACGGCATGCTCTTGAACATAATGAAACGCTTTTATTTTGTTAACTAACTTCATTTTAAAGTATGGTATCACTTGATTATCAACGTATTTTATTAATCCTTTGAACTAGAGTGTCGCCTTTAAATCTCAAAATAACAACGTTCTTTTAATCTGTTATTTAAACAACATATTCTAGAGTTTAAAAAGTTATTCTCTCACAAACTTAAATATAAATTATATTTTTCATCTAGATGTACCAAGTATGTTGGTGATCTAAAACTTTCTACAGATTGAAATATTTTGTAACCCATGTTTTTTTTAAACATTTAATAAATGTCATAAATGACTAAATATATGTTTAGTATACTGAGATAAATATTCTGCTACACGCACAGATTTTTTTTGTTTTTATAATGATCTACCTTTAACGTAGAGCATTTTAAAAATACCTCTTTAAAAAGAACAGGAACGGAATATAACTGTTCCTTAAAAATAACATAAACATCATACTTGTTCCTTGACCGCAAAGGGTTATATATGAAATTAAAATTTTAAATAATTGCATGATTTACTTATATAAAAATAGTTTTAATTTTTATAAAATATTGAATCATATTTTATAGAAATGCAAATTTATTTAACTAACATTGGAAACGGAATATAACTGTTCCGTAAAATTAACGTAAACATCATATTTGTTCCTTGACCGCAAAGGGTTATATATAAAATTAAAAATTTTAATAATTGCATGATTTACTTATATAAAAATTGTTTAAATTTTTATAAAATATTGAATCATATTTTATAGAAATGCAAATTTATTTGACTATCATTATCCATTTAAAAAGTTTTTTTTAGTCGATTCACGATTTCTAAAGAAAGGTTGGCTACAAGTTTTTTATTGGATAGGCGTCCAAGATGTTATCAATATTTTTTTTTTTTTATAAATGCTGTTAAAAGATTTTCTATAAATATGATTCAATATAAATGAATTGTTATTCTAATAAAACAGTTAATTTTAAAAATAAAGTTTAGATTGAAATGGCATCATAACATATTTATTCAAATGTATCTACACATTATTTTATTATTAAGATAATTCATTTTCTTGTCTTTATTTCAGTTAACAAACGCAATAGTTTTGTTGTAAACTAACGAAACAAACTACTGTTACAGGTGTAGATAATAAGGGATAATTCCCAATAAAACTAGAAACAGTCTCTAAAGATTTGAAATAAAAAAAAAAACCATTTGAGATTTAAGGCTTTGAAAAAAATTCAATTCACTAGTTAATCTCACTCTGATTTACTGCAAAGCTTATAGTAAATCTTTAAGCTTAAGATTCATGTCCCTCTAGAATAAACTCAAGTTGGAATATGATTTGCTTCTTCTCCAGTTCACCTATACTATCTTTATGCCAAAAAATTCATTTTGAATACATGTGAATTTCTCCTAGTTGGTATCTTCTCTTGGTATTTGTGCGTATAAGATTATTATTGTTTGACTTCAAAATACTTTTAAAAATCATTATATATATATATTTTATTTCATATTCATATACTCTGGAAATAATGCACCATTTTGTACACAAATTGGCTAAAGATTCCAAAATCTACATTTTAACGTTGGGTTTGAATATAACGTCCAAGAATTTTTAGGATTATTATCCGAGATGCTTGTTCGACAGGAAAAATACAAATATTTTTAACTATTGAATAAATGTATTTTTAATTAAAAACCATTGTACAAGGTGGTCATAAATTGCTGGACGATTGTCATTGTTCGGCTGTTTAACTAAACATAGGAAACCATTATTTGTAATATACTTTAGGTATTTAGTTGCTACTAAAGTTAAGGGAATTGTTTAAAATATGAGCAAAGTAGTGGGCAAAAAATATTTTATAAAGCTTCATATGATACAACTAAACAATGATCATCGCCCAACAATTTGTGACAACACTTTATGTTAAATTAACAATAAGTAATAACAAATATCAGATAAATGCTATATTGTTAGTGATTTAAGTAAGTGAAATTAAATGGCTTTTATAATTTTATTTAGATAAAAAGTGAAATTTAAATTTCGCATTATAGGAAATTAGTATTAATGAGCTACAATAATATTAACAATTGGACAGCGGAGAATACAAATACAACAATGATACAAATATATCAATGATATTTTCTGGAAATGACCTCAAAGTTTGGTGTTACCCATGCATCGACATATTGGTTTGTGTGTATTATAATGTATATTATTGTTTTCGGATCCCATAACCTCAAGGTATATTTGTATTTGGATAAACCTCCCTAATCTGTGTCCATACATATTGGTAACAAAAAAATTGGACTTGTATATACACTCAAACCTGTTTTTGTGCGTTGGAAGGGGACCGCATAAAAAAAGTCTCACGTAGAAAATAACCCAAAACCTTACGAAATAACTAGGAATTGCTTTTTTAAACGAAATCAAGTCACGGAGCTTGACAGCTACTTGGAATCTCGCGAAACCTTTTGGAATCTGATTTATAAAATACACATGCGAAATTTTTTTAAATATTTTATTTACATATGTACTTATTTTACACATACAAAACGTATAACCAGTATCCTTCGTAGTCTGACAATACGCGAACTTGGTTCAAAATCGCTCTTTCGTCACTTGAAGATACTACCTCGCACTCGTTTAGAGTTGACTTTTTTTCAGTTACCATGTAGTCAGTGATCAGTTTTTGGGATGACTTGTTTCACTAGACGCTTGTACATGTCTCGGTAGCGAGATAATCAATTATGTTCCAATTTGATTGAAATTTTCATATACCGCACAAAAAAAATCGCACAAAAAAAGACCGCACAAAAACAGGTTTGAGTGTATTCTCGTGTTTATATATCGCAGTACATGTAAAAAGTACGAAGAACATATAATTGTTTTAATTTTATTCATATGTCAAAGATTGTGACCCCCAAAGAAATGTAATTTGGTTGAAGCGTATTTAGTTTATTGAACCCACTTAATAAATATGCACTATATATAGTTTAATGTAAAGTTAAAGAAATATACAAACATATATGCATATTTATTATTAGAAAAGAGTTTTGTTATATGACTTATTCATCTTGTAAGTTTGTCTCGAATTAAAGTAAATCTGATTTTTATAGTCTATTGAACTTATTGTTTATGTTTTATATAATTTTAAAGCCTCATATATCCCAATTTTGTTTTTTTTGAAGTAAGCCCTGCGGGAAATTTCTTTGTTATTTATATCGTATCTCCGAAAGTAAAAATATTAAAAATACGATGTTAAGTTAGTTTATTAAAATACAAATACAACGTTACAAATACGCAATAAAAATACAAAAGATCCAAACATGTTTTGGGAGATACTTCTCTCTTCATCAGCTTTTTTGTTTCTGCTGATGAAGGGAGATCTCCCGAAACATGTCTAGCTCTTTTGTATTTTTATTGCGTATTTGTAACGTTGTATTTTAATATTCTTAACACAATATTTTATAAGATGAGTTTTTATCTTATTAAGTTAGTTTGTTAAGAAATGTTTGGGGAATAAGACGAATATATTTTTGTTTCAATACGATTATTAGTTTAGAAGTTATTTAATATTAAAGTCGTCGTTGCGTAAAATTTCTCTTATAAGTGATTTTGTCCGTCGAGTATCTGCCCTAACTTTTAGAGGTGACATACAATTTTTTACGGGATGTAGGAATAGGTTTGAACTTAAACACAAAGTAAGCATTTTTAAAAAAAAAATTTGAATAAGTTTTGAATTTATAAATGTTTTAAACATTTAAACGCGACTCCTCACTTATTTGAACTATTTTCACAGTCACTTCTGCAAGGTGATTTCTAAATTGCTATTAGTCATTTAAAAAGACACATTTTATTATTAAAAATATATTAATAATCGTTAAAATCCTCCTCTGTCCGATGTCGTAAATATTAAATTTATATCTTTACAATTAAATTAGATATTGTTAATTAAGCAAGGCATTATAAATGGCGAAGAAAGATTTTTTAATTTTCATTGTTCATTCTTCCGCTGGCATCTCAAAAAGTAAATGTCCTAAACTTATGAAATTAAGTCACTTTGTTTAGAAATGTTTGAAGAATAAGGCGAATATACTTTTGTTTCAATACGATTAGTATTTTAAACGTTAGTTAATGTTGACGAAGCCCTTAGATAAGTTAATAAATATATTTTGAAAATGACATACAGTTTAATTTAAATGATCGAAAACACAATTACCATTGTGTTTTAGTGACAAGTGTAATTAATCAATTTAAAACTAACGGATACAATATATTTTAATAATTGTTTAATATAATAATAATTACAAACATTTTTATTCCGCGACTAAAAAAATCAATTTTTTGTATATTTAAAAATTAATTTTTCAATAACTTTGATCAAAGTTGTGCTTTTGAAAGGTTTCGAATTAGGATAATGAAATAGGGCACATTAAGGTGAATGTTGACTAATTACTTTAATTTACGATTTAGGAAGCAGTATTTGACTGCTCTGATATAAGTTATTCAAAACAAATCATTCAAACAGCGTCGCGGACCAAAAATGGCCTTCAAAAGGCTTACATTTCCCCAGGCACCCTTTGATCTCGCTCAGTAGCAAGAGCAGAAATAAAGTTCCCACACAGGCTGACAGCGAGAGCCGTGAAATATTCTGTCACATTTCATTTATTCCCATTAGCATTTAAAACGAGTTCAAATTCCTGTACCTTATTTGGTTAATACAGCGGGGGAGAGAGGCCGCCAGTCACCATTTCAAATTTTAATTCCGCTGGTTTGCCGCCACAATCAATGGCTGTTTCCGCGAACAAATTAAATTGTTTTCTGTTTAATTAAACTTCTGATGTCTGCTGAATTCTTTATTCGAATAGCTGACTTATTATTAAATGTTTCCGTAGAAGTTCTGCTGCGCCAATTAGCTTTTGCTTTCACTCCTTCCCCCCTCCTCCCCTTTGGCGACAGAAATAAATTGTTCCGCTAGCCAAAGTGTTGGATAACCCCTGACCCATGTTGGCGGGTGATTAAGTAATTGGTTGCTCAGAGGGGGTGAATGAAACTTAAACAGTTTTCTCATGGAATTAGCGAAAGCGTGCGATGTTTGAGATGGTGTAAAAATTAAGTTATGCCCGGTGCGTGAACGTGAGGAGTGTTTAAGTTTAAGGAATAATATATAAAAATAAAGTATGGCGACGGAAAATGGTTATATTTTATTGGCTTAGAATTCTTAACCTTAAAATATATAAAAGCCATTTTTTTCGTAAATGCTATCGATTTTAATTTAGGAATGAATAATCATAGAAAAGAAATCTGATTATTGGAATACACTCAAACCTGTTTTTGTGGTCTTTTTTTTGTGCGATTTTTTTTTGTGCGGTATATGAAAATTTCAATCAAATTGGAACATAATTAATTATCTGGCTACTGAGACATATACAAGCGTCTAGTGATACAACAGTCGTCGCAAAAACTGATCACCGACTACATGGTAATTGAAAAAAAGTCAACTCTAAACGAGTGCGAGGTAGTATCTTCAAGTGACGAAAGAGATTTTGAACCAGTTTATCACAAGAAAGTCAGACTGCGAAGGATAATGGCTATACGTTTTGAAAAGTTTTGTATGTGTAAAATATGTACATATGTAAATAAAATACTTTAAAATGTTCGCATGTGTATTTTCTAAATCAGATTCCAAAAGAATTCCAGATTCCAATCATTTTCCAAAGATTCCAAGTAGCTACCAAGCCTCGTTTCTTGATTTCGTTGAAAAAAGCAATTCCTAGTTATTTCGTAAGGTTTTGAGTCATTTAATACGTAAGACTTTTTTTGTGCGGTCCCTATCCACCGCATAAAAAGAATGCTTTTTAATTGTGTTGCGAAAACTATTTTTTATTGCTACTTGTAAAGTTTTGTGCGTTTTTTATGTTTTTTTTATGCGGTCCCTAACCACCGCACAAAAACTGGTTTGAGTGTATAGTATTTTTTTGAAAAAAAAACCCTAAAAATATAGTGGTATCATTAAAGTGAAACATTGTCGTAACAAAATACATGGTATTAAAATAAAAGTTGTTACACAATATATGAATGGAGAAAGGGAAAAACGATGGCAGTAGGAGTGATTGTGCAGACAACAAAAAACAATTTTTTTATGTTACTTTTAACTTACAGTTTTTATTTTTAAATAAACTATCATCGTTTTTATCATTTCACAATTATGTACAATGAAAATATAGCTCTGTAGCTACCATTAAAATATTGAGATATCGATTTAGACAGATTCACTGTAAAAAAGGTACTTAAAATGAATATTTTAATCTACTCGTTTTTCTTGAAGTATAATTGCATTGTAAACGGTAGTATGACATACTCAATTGCAAGTAACTGTACTTTCTTAAAAAACAGCAATCATATTTAATATTGTTAATATAAGACTTTGTTCATGTGACCTTAATGAAACTTGCCTAATTTAAAATAATAGTTCAGAAGTTAATAGTTCACGGTTTTCCACAAGTCGATTTTTCACATGTCGATTGATTAAATCAAAAATGAGTTATTACAACTCAATTAGCTTACTTCCCATATTTTGGCACACTTTTTTCCTACATTCTTCTTTTGTTTATAACTTTTTAATAAATCCCTGGTAATTTAACGGATAAGGCATTGAACTACGGTGCTGAGGATCTAGATTCGATTCCCAGACAGACTTGGTTGCAATTGTCGATGTTTATTGACAGGGATTTATGAAGGCAGTCTTTGTAGACAAGCATCTACTCATAGTATTCATTTATGAGTACATGTCTTTTTCTAAATTGCAATTCATGTATTTGGAGCCATGATACGAATCGAATGTAATAAACTAATGAGAGTATTTAATTTTTTTAAATACCTATTTTTAACAAAGTTGGACCATGATCTTTTCTCCCTAAATCCTTCCCATATATAAGTGAATAACATATTTAACTAATATGTAATCTAATTAGATGTACTGATTTGAATTATTTACATCAAAAAGCCCTTTAACCTATTCCACTGAATATCCCATACCGCATTATTACATGGGTACTTCCATCAAAGAAGCCAACTACATGAAATTAATGTTCCCTAGACTAACTCTTCCAACCTTAACTACTACAATAAACTCTGGGCAATCTCTTCCAGCACATGCGACCCCCCCTAATAACGTATCCTTCATAAAAATCCACGTCCTTCTACCAGAGAAAGCAATGTCTTACCGGAAACCCATTTAAGTCGAAATTAATATTTCCCTTTGAAATTAAGGTACTCCCGGCTACAGACAAAGGCGAAGGAGTGGGCAGAACAAAGCAGGGGCGTCCGACGCCACTGAAAGACTTTATTTAAAGCTCCCCCTGGTAAGAGAGGACCCTAGACCCTATTGTTTCAGGGGGAACAGGGGGGGGGGAAGCAAATATTGACGATGGCCGGAACCTGTTGTTGTTGAATGCTCGCTTACCCGGCCTCCCAATTGGGTCCTTCAATTTCAACCCGAGTCCGTGCCTCGTAGTAATAATGGCGGGGCTTTTATGATGCCTTCGTTAGAATATATTGATTGGGACATGGGACCGGGGTTTATGGTGGCCGTCCTTTGCTGTTGCGGGAACACAAAAGCGTCCGCGCCAGCGTTTCTGTAAAGGGGTTGGTGTAATTACTTGTTATGAGGGGAATATTCCACGGATTGTTTTTGGAAAGTTGAGTTTAGGGAATGATTTGTGGTAGGTAAAAATTATAGTGGAAGGAAGTTTGTATGGTTGAAAGTCTGGGGTGATATAAAATAGGTTTAGTTAAATAACATTTTCACTGTTAAGAATATATACTCAAAAATAAGTAAAATGTACTCATTTTTTAGTATATTTGATGCTTATCAAGGCTTCGAATACATTTCATTTTAGAAAAAAGACATTTACTCGAAAATGTGTACAATGAGTAAAAAGAGTAGTAGCTTGCTCACCTAGGCTTCCTTCATAAATAATTTTCAATAAATATCAACAATTACAACCAAGACTTACCGGGAATCGTACTCAGATCTTCGGGCACCGCAATCCAGTGCCTTGCCCGTTAAACAACCTGGCCGACTTGAAGAAGTTATAAGCAGAAGAACTATTAAAAAAGTGTTCCAAAAGAATGGTAAGATAATTGAGTTGTAATAATTATTTATATTTAAGCAATCGACAAATAATATAGAAATCATCTTCTGAACAACTATTTTAAGTTTGACAAGTCGCTTTGTTAAGATGGCTTGAGCAGAAGTTAATATTAGCAATATTAAATCAGACTGCTTATTTTTGAGAGAAAGTACGATTACTTACATTTGAGTACGTCATCGCTCGTTTACGATGTACTCAAAGGGAAACGAGAAGGTCCAGGTACTCCCTTTTAAGTACCTTTTTTTTCAGTATATGGGAAGAAACTATAAAGTTACTGGAAAAATCCCCTAACATTGGTGGGAACCAATCTAAGTAAATGTAGCCTAATTAAAAAATATTTAAAAATAAACTAAGCTATATTGAAATTTTTACAATCAAATATTTTTAAACCTTATAATACGGCGTGATGTTTTATCCGAATGTTTGTACGTGTGTATTTATTTTTGCTTAAAATCGCCGTAATAGTTTATTATAGAGTATTATTTATCGTAATAGTTTATTATAGAGTATTATTTATCGTAATAGTTTATTATAGAGTATTATTTATCGTAATAGTTTATTATAGAGTATTATTTATCGTAATAGTTTATCGTAGTAGTTTATCGTAGAGTATTATTATATTTAGCGCGATTGAGTTTAGTTTGTGAATTACGGCAAAGTTTGAGTTCTTACCAGAACTTGACCTCTTTGTCATGAGGGGTAAAATGTCATATTGCTAAATTTCAGCCTCAATGTCAACAAAAAATAAATAGTTTTGTGATACTGTTAGTTTGTTTATTGTTAATATTAAACTCGTTTTGAAAATTTTTTAAGATAGAAAATACAACATGGTTGCTTGAAACCCAAAAAGTTTAATTTATCTTTACAATTTTTCCGATCAAATTTGGGATCAAACGTTTCCTATTGTAAAAGTATATAGTATAGTCACCCATTGTTGGACCAAAGTAATTGTTTGTCGATATTTAACTACACATAATAAACAATTATTTTTGAAATTCATTAACTGTTTATTTTCGTTGTTTTTGAAACTAAGTGGTTTGTTTAAAATATAAGATAAGTAGCTATGTAACAATACAATTAATTGTGATGGAGCTAAACCATTTGTTGACCATCCTCCAATAATCTCGATAAATCTGTATAATGTCAATTACGATATTTCGTTTACAGGTAAAAAGGTGGAGAAGTCAGCTAAATAACTTAATTGCTAAAAAAATATCCTATTATAATGTGTAAGAATAAAAGCCCCAAGGAATATTAAAATAAGTCAGTAAATTACCTTTAAGTTGTGAAAAGTGCACAATTACGATGGCAAGGAATCGTTTGCAAAAGTTATTTTATGAAGAACTTTTATGATTAATTTGTCTTGACAGCCAAGTTTGATTTATGATTTAGCAAGATCACTAAACATTTTTAAGATTTTAGGATGGTTGGTTTAATTAAAGTCGCACTAGAACTATACAATGAGCTATTGACGACCTGACAGAATCTATACTGAAGAAAATATCCAATACCACTGCCCAGTAAGTTTTAACCGACGATGAGGAACTCTATACTTCAAATTTCCACACCACGGCTAACGTGAGCGCACTTAAATCATGACAGATTTAGAGAGCATCAGTTCTTTCAAGAAGGGGAAGGTTCAATCGAACGACGAGGAGTGAACTTGCAACCCTCCTATTACGAGTTTTTCATTCTTTTAACTAACCATACTATTGCGGGAACAGCGATATTATGTATTCGCGTGTTTATGGGTTTGGTTTGGTTAATTAACGTCGCACTAGAGCTGCACAGTGGGCTATTGGCGACGGTTCGGGGCCTATCTCGAAGGAAAGACCCGGGAACGATGCCTCGTATTTTTGAACCATAGTCAGATGACGAGGACAACACCTGAGCTGGCACCTGACGCAACCTCAATAGGCGTCAGGACATTGGACCCCGAACAGATTTATCGTGCACCAGTCCCGTATACACGCCAGTATAATTTGTTGGATGTTCTGGACGACTTTCTAGTATTTTTGTAGCGAAACTGGCAACCCTCCAATCGCAAGATCACTACTTTTTTACTTTTCTTTGTCAAGTCCATCGCACGGATTCGAACCACTAATCCTCTGATTAGTAGCTGAACGCCTTTATCCATTGACCAACTGGGGCTCCGTGTTTATGGGAAAGCTTATTTAGATTTCATTTTCATTGACATTCAAGCGCGAATTAGTGAAGTCCATTTGAAAATTATAAATCTTTTATATTCAAATTCAGCAACATGTTAATCAAATTAATTTTATTAAGATCAAATCTGGAAATAATCCGGTACTCAGACATACAAAGACAGTATGAAATGTTCTTAAAAACTAACAAACAAACTAAATTTATTTTACTTCATATGTTTAACGATAAGATTTTCCTACTTATATATTTGAAATGTGCTAATAGGAAACATATTTTAAAACAAAATGGGTTTCAGGAGGATGTATTACTATGATAAATTTTCTATAAGAAAACGTAGTCATACATCTTAATTTATCAACAAAGAGAATCAATAACTCAGTCAGAGAGAGACTTAATAATTCATCATACCCAGACTAATAAATAGCTTCTGCCAAAATGCTTTCAAGAAATGTTTAATGAAAGTACCAAAAAATAGAGCTGTGAAAAGGAATGAAAACTAATTATGAATATATTTATATCGTATTAAGCTTTAGGATGTAAACGTTTTATTTGTGCTTTTTTATACGAATGCGGAGTCTATGAGTTTAATCTTTATGTCAGCATGTGGGTATATAAATAAATTTCTTTATTCTTTTGTATCGCCTAACTGGAGTGATTGTTTTCTACATTAATTGACATGATTTCGCAAGGGAAACATGTTTTATAGTTCTACATAACATACTCAGCGCTATTTTGTTAAATTTGAAGAAAAAAAAACGTAACCTTAGTATTATTAAATGCAAGAATATTTGAATAATTCGTTTTTGTTTTGCAAAATGTAATTTTGTGTAATTCAAAGGAATAAAAAAAAAATGGAAATAAAAAATTACAAAAATTAAAAAATTACAAAAATTACAAAATTACAAAAATTACAAAAATTACAAAAATTACAAAAATTACAAAAATTAAAAAATTACAAAAATTAAATAAATTAGAAATAAAAATGAATTAAAAGGGGATTCGTAATCATCAACAAGACATTAACGATATTTGTTTTTCCGTTAACAAATGAGTTTGTTTTTCCGTTACGATATAAATATATTCATATTTTTCAAACTTCTATCATTCTATCAAACGGAAAAGTAAAGGAATTACATTAAAAAGCTTTTGAAACGGAGCACAGAAAAAAATTAAAGTAAGAATAATGATATTTTTAGGCTTTGAAAATACCAACTTTTTTTAACCAGGATGGGTATGGACAAAACCAATTTTTTTGACTTTCAAAAGTGCACTGAAAAGGTTTCCAATAAAATGCATCATTGCTTAAGTAAATTGCTATTCAACTGCGGAAACACAATTATATTAACAGAAACATATATACTAATGAGATTATGTAAAATTGTGAAGATATAACTGTAAATAGTTCGTAAAATATCAAGAAGTATCAAAGGGATTGAATACAGTTCGTATGATGAAAAGTATATTTTTTTCTATAGGAGTGATATTTGACACGCTACATAACTAAATCCATCACGCATCCCGGTTTATTACTATTATATCATGGACAACGTCGCATAGATAGTAGCATATGATAAATTAATTTACATAGTTATTTACGATAAAATCTATACGAATCATGTCCATATTGAGTGAAGCGATTTCAATATTCTAATATAATAAATGTTGTATGTAGTTTCTTATACCCCATATAGGAAATGTGACAGTAATTTTTCTAAAGTCGGACAATCATAAATATCCGTTTTAACTTCAATAAAACAATTTCTGTGTTTTAAAATTGAAAGCAGTGAAACCAGCATAAAAATAATGTCTACGATGATTCAAACCTTGAATATATCAATTTGTAAACTTTCTTTTCTGATGGAATCAATATAAATTATTTATATAAAATATTTTATAAATTCTTAAACCAGATGATTTTCTAGCCACTGAATAGTTGTGGCTCTTGAGTTCGGAGTAGAATGGTTTGGTTTGTTAATTAACGTCGCACTAGAGCTGCACAGTGGGCTATTGGCGACGGTTCGGGGTCAATCTCGAAGGAAAGACCCGGGAACACATACACATTCACACACACATTCGGAGTATAATGAAACGAATATCTGCACATATACTATAAAAAAAGACAAGGAAATGTGATATGGAGTTGAACGTTTGAAGAATTTAAAATCGATAAACTTATGAAAATTACGTTAACAATTTCGGTCGCAAATCGTTCGACCCTCTCCCCTCACCCAATTATATACTTTAGGTACAGCCCTTGTGACAATTTCAAAACCTTTTTTCCCCTTCTATATTAGATGTCTTTTATTGTATGTATTCAGTAACTGGATTTAAAAAAGTTCGGTTTATATGCAAACAAAAGAAGCAAAAAGTACCCTATTTCCATTTTGAGGAAATTGAATATTATTAAGTTGCGAAACATTGTATTTTTTTTTCTACCACTGTGTTTAACGCCTCTTAGTAGAATTTTTCATTATTAAAACTATAAATGTTTCCAACAATGATTTATTGCATATTGTTAATATTTTATTTTTAAAAGAACGGTAATAATGTCATTTATCTACAAGTTTTCATTGTCAGGGCTTTTTTCTCATTTGTTTGTTATAACTATTGAAATCATTTCCAGTTAGAATTGTACATTGAATGTCGTATAATGAATTTTGGAATTGAATATGAAAATCTTGTATTTAGAAAATATGCATATGAAGGACACAAGATTTTTTGCGATGTTCGCACTATATTACTGCTGATTCAGAAAACTAAGCGTTTGGAGCAAGCCGGAGAAGGTAAATTTTAATTCATTCATTATTGATGTCTTACACATTGATTCATAATTACTAACCACATCAAAATGAATCGTGATTTGAAAGCCAGAAAACTACTTCAGTCAATCGCAATTTACTTATGCTATTGTGCTTATTACACTAACAAAAAATTTTGTTTAAATAAATGTATTTATTAGGTAGTATCGATGCTAACTAAATTTTACTGAAAAATTAACATAATTTTTAATTTTTAATGATTCGGATTTTTTTTAATATAGGGGTTAAGTTAAAAAAATTACAAAAAATCAATATGGGGTATTTGAGTATTTGAATTATTAAAATCAAAAACACAAACAAAAATTTAAGATTTTATATATGTTTTTACGTAATTTTTTTTTTTAACTATTTAAATGATAAATAAAATACAAAAGATATACTTATTATACCAAATATAATTATGATATAATTAAAGGTAAAATAAAGTTTTGCTTTAATGATTGATTTTTAATTCACACATTTTTATTGTAAAATATAATAATAAACTGGTTTTATACATTGTTTATATTTCTTTTTGTTCGTCAATGAAATTAGTAAACCTACCTATTAATTGTTATTCTAGTGATTTTAGATTGTTCTAGCAATTCTGGGAGTTCACAGTTAATTTTCTGATGATAATTTGAAATGATCATGTTTTGATTGTACGGAATACACTTCACTAACGTGGTACAAATGCAATCACGCACTGTACTTCCACCACACGATAACCGATACTTGTTTCGAGAAGTTCGGAAGCCCATTAATCTTGTGGTACAAAAGCAACCGAACCACTTCACGACGGCCGATCCCTGTTCGGCAAACTATGGAAGATGCGTCACTAATTTGGTACAAGTGCGATCGCACAATGAATTTGCATGACGCAAACTGCCTATGTATAGAAGATACGTCAATAGTTGGGTACAAGTGGAACGGAACACTGTACTTGCACCACACGATGGCCGATCCCTGCTATGTGAAGTTTAAAAGACACGTCAAGAATTTGGTACCACGCGACAGCCGATCCCTGCTATGTGAAGTTTAAAAGACACGTCAAGAATTTGGTACCACGCGACGGTCAATCCATTTTTGGATAAGTGCGGAAGACGTGTTGCTATTGTGGGTTAAGTGCAACTGTACAATGTACTTGTACCACACAACGGGCGATCCCTGTTCGTCAAAGCACAGAAGGCATATCAGTAATTTGGTTCAATAATGAGACCGCATAATGTACTTGAACCACAGCGGCCGATGCACTGAAGACCTTTGAGCATGGATTCTTCATAGTAGAGAAAACATAACGTTATAATTTCGCTAACATCAAAGTGAAGCCAACATGTATGGCTTCAGACACGTGTTAATTACTTCATTCCATTCATAAATTTTCACTGCTACACATTTCCCAATTCATCAGCCAATCGCGAGTATTTTTTAATTCACAATTTTTTAAAGAAGTCACGTGTCTGAGTACATTCGGTCTGATATGTTGATTTCACGATTATATCGTCACATTCGCTTTTTGGGGAAATTGAATTTTATTCAGTTGCGAAACATTAATTGTTTTTTGCTAACACTGTTTTTAATGCAATTTAGTGGAATTTTTCATTATTAAAACTGTAAATGTTTCCAACAATGATTTATTGCATAGTGTTAATATTTTATTTTTAAGAGAACGGTTATAATGTCATTCAGCTACAAGTTTCCATTGTTAGGGCTTTTTCTCTCATTTGTTTGTTATAACTATTGAAATCATTTCCAGCTAGAATTATACATTGAATGTCGTATAATAAATTTGGGATTTGAATATGAAAATCTTGTCGTATTTAGAAAATATGCATGTAAAGGACACAAGATTTTGCGATGTTTGCACTATATTACTGCATATTCAGAAAACAAAGCATTTGGAGCAAGTTGGAAAAGGTAAATTTTAATTCATTCATTATCCATACATATTTGTTTATACTATATACTATCTTATAATCCAGTTCTTTAAAAATTAAGTTTTAAAACAGAAAAACTTATCAATAGCGTAAATAATTAGGAAATTAATTTTCTAATCGATATTCTTTTTTCGGAAAATTAATGAATCAAAATATTCTATAGAGGGATATAATCATAACTAAGAATGTTTTTAAATTTATAATTATTGTCAATTTTGTTTTATTGCATAATATCGTTATAAAGAAGTGGGTTATTTCCAAAGTGGTAATCGTAGTAAACTAATAAAAACAATTATATTTCACTAGCTATATTGTCCCTCGTTGCTAAGAACCCGTTAAGGCATATAGATTAAAAAATAAAGTTTTCTCCCTCGGGTTTTGAACTCAAGACAATTTGTTCTCAGTTGCAACACGCTACCGACTAAGCTGCAGAAGCTTTCAATAGTTTTTCCAAGAGTTCGTTCCTTTCCTGATAATTACATAACACATGCGCAGTTCTGCCTCATTCTGGCTGTACGATTTCAATTGGACTGAAACTTTAAATGTTAATTAAAAAATAATCACTAAAAATTCCGGCTCTCAGGTGCATAATTGGAGGTTGAATAGTACTTATGTTTAAAATTCCAGACATTTCCGTGCAGAAAAAGTAGGTGTTTTGCATGCCACGGACATAAGTGCAACCGCACATTGTACTTGCACCACATGACGGCTGTTGCATGGAAGACACGTCGTCACTAGTATGACACAAGTGCAAGCGTACATTGTACCTGCAGCACAAGATGGTCGATAACTCTGCAGAGAAGTACGGAAGACGCACCACTAGTGTGGTACAAGTGCAACCGCACATTGTACTTGCACCACATGACGGCCGATCCCGATTCGGTACAACACAGAAGACAGACACGTCACTAATTTGGTACAAGTGCAACCGCACATTGTACTTGTACCACATGACGGCTGTTGCATGGAAGACACGTCGTCACTAGTATGACACAAGTGCAAGCGTACATTGTACCTGCAGCACACGATGGTCGATCCCTCTGCAGAGAAGTACGGAAGACGCACCACTAGTGTGGTACAAGTGCGACCGCACATTGTACTTGCACCACATGACGGCCGATCCCGATTCGATACAGCACAGAAGACAGACACGTCACTAATTTGGTACAAGTGCAACCGCACATTGTACTTGCACCACATGACGGCCGATCCCGATTCGGTACAGCACAGAAGACAGACACGTCACTAATTTGGTACAAGTGCAACCGCACATTGTACTTGCCTCACATGACGGCCGATCCCGATTCGGTACAGCACAGAAGATAGACACGTCACTAATTTGGTACAAGTGCAACCGCACGTTGTACTTGCACCACATGACGGCTGTTGCATGGAAACACGTCGTCACTAGTATGCCACAAGTGCAACCGCACAATGTACTTGCACCACAGGATGTCGATTTCTTTTCGGTGAAAAAGTTAATATAAAGGTAAGGTTATTTTATAGAGTTGTCTAACGTGTTTGTATTAAGGTAATCAAATAATTTATGTTTTAAGTGAAGTTATTAAGGTTTTTCGAAGACCATTTTTGCTCAAGTGCAATCAAACTTCATATATGCACCACATGACCTCGATAGGTTAAAACCTTCATAAGCAATACAATTTATATTCCTTATGGATATTGTTAAATTAAGAATGCTTTATTACTTTTAGCTATTAGACTTAATAAATTAATGGAACTGCAATTGAACATTCTATTGTACTTGAAGAGTTTACTTTCAAAACTGCGGCAAAATTGAGATTAGGTATTTTTAATAATCCCAAAATTAAAAAGAACATTTCTGAAAAATATATTGAAGATTGAACAAATGCATGCATACTTTTTGAAAGTCCCTATAATCCCAAAATACTATACTTTTGTGTCAAATTGATAATATTCACTTTGTAAGTTATCTTATTGGTAATCAAAAGCTTTGATGCGCCAATATAAGCTCTACTGGTGTGGTTTTAAGAATTGTTTTGACACTAGCAAACACAAGTTTAGCGATTTATTTTTGTTGACAATTCGGCAACATGAGTCATACTTTTTTTTTAACGTTAGAGTTTTATAACTAAAACGGAAGCCCCATAGGAAACTGGGTCGTTATTAGCGTACAGCACATATCGAAAAATTTCCGGTTGCGTTTTTAATCTTATCAAACGTTTTTCTGGATTTACTTCCTTAGAGGATATATGCGTTACATAGATTTTCTGCCTCATACATTAATCTCCTCATTATAACTTCCTCAATTATAACTGAGATAACCTGTTTGTTGGTAAACCTAACGTTATAGTTCCATACATCTGTTTACGATTAGGAAGACAGAGTCTAATCTAAGAAAATTCGATGACTGACTAATTAAAAAAAATACGACTGGAACTTTTATAGAAGCCCATGTTAAATTCACTAACTCTGGGGACATCACATTTAGTCACAAATGCATTTTTAAACCTGAAATTTTCACAGAGCAATATTTTAATAGTTTTTAAAACTTTGACACACGGATTTTTTTTAAAGTTAATAAAATTATGAACTTTAAAAATGTAGCCAAAAAATTTACTAATTTTTCAGACGAAAGTTTTTTTAGAAAAAAGCATGCATTTAATATTTTAATCCTTGTGCTAAAGTATTTGAAAGTTTCACACAAACGATCATGAAATGTTTCACGAAAATATTTCAAGTAGTTTTTAAGTAAAGTGTCTCCAACCTGGAGAAAGGTATATTTAGAGTAAATTTGTTTCTGCGGTTTATTCACTGTGAGTTTATTAAAAAAAATACAGAATACAGTTACAATTACAGGTTACTGATTACTACAAATAAAGTATAATTTAAACAGAACGATTTCATTTTTTATGAACAGTAAAAATCTAAAAAATGTTTTTGTTTTAAATTTTCATCTATTTACAACATCCCAATTGTGATTACAAATTACAAAATCCGTAACAGAAAAAATATCAGATACATTTTGATTTTAACTTTCTACAACTGTTTGCACGCCATACAATTTTATATCAGCTACAATCCACTTCAACTGCGAGCGAATTTTTAAAAACTTCTGCAATTTAATTTAATTTCGGATTCTTTTAATGATATTGGAAAACTTAAAATGACGCAATGTCCATAGGCTGTGGAATATTATGTACAGAGAACCCAAGGAATGGAAAGCGTTGGCTTTGCTTAACACTTCACCCATAAGGATTTTTGAAAATTTAATAAAATAAGAAAGATCGAGATTTCCCTAATTAGTACAGTCGAGAGGTTATTTAATTTTTAATTACAATTGTTGAATTTTAAGACAGACATTTCCAAAATTAGGATTACCTGTTAGAATTGGCCTTGGGGGGGGGAAGGTGACTAGGAGGAGGTGATCTTCAGATGAGTTCTAAAGGTGGTAATACACATTATTAGTTTGTAAAATGGTTTCACATGCATAGAGCATTAAGATCTTCATCAATGACTATTTCTACGCAGTGTATATTTGCGTTGAATACACTTTATCTTCAAACATTTTACAAGTCTGAGACAGATACAATTTATTCTTAAACTACTTGTGTGGGTGGAGGGAGAGGGGGGAGGGGGAGTGATAAATCTAATTAAAATAATCGTTGAACTAATTAATGCATTACCACAGTTAATATGATAATAAACACTATTACACCGTTTATAAAATACCGCTTTTCTCCAAATTTCATTTTTGTTATGATTTACATCCTCTTTTTCCATTGAAATGTTAATAAAATATACTTACTCATTTATAAGTACCCATTCTTAGAGTTTATTTTAAGTTAACATATTAAAAACAATGGGTATCCAAGGAGCCATATTTTTTTTTAATTCTTGATTTGCTTTTAAAATGATTCAAATTTATCAACATGTATGAACATTTTGAATTTTAATTCTATGACTTTTGTGCGTGAGTTGTACTGGTAATGATACTCAATGGTAAAATATCTGACTAGCATACAAACATAACTTTCTAGAGAAAATCCAGGCTAAGATAATTTTTTGTCTAAGCCATGCAGAATGTGTCTACATCAGTATTACATGGTTTATATGAAGTGTACATAATTTACAGCACGAATACCTTAGTCTTTGATACGAGTTGTATTTAACTCACGGAATATTTTTTAAAAACAAATCGTGAGTTAACTACAACTCATATAGCAGCAAAAAGGTTACATAAAACCTTTTTATAAATTTTTCTTTTGTCCGTGAGTTTGATATAACCACATTTCTTAAAGTAGTTACTTTTTTACAGTTCATTATCAATTTTTTTTAACTCATACTATCTAA
Source organism: Troglohyphantes excavatus (assembly GCA_963932185.1). NCBI lineage: Eukaryota > Metazoa > Arthropoda > Arachnida > Araneae > Linyphiidae > Troglohyphantes > Troglohyphantes excavatus. The sequence goes on along the minus strand of OZ010667.1, from coordinate 43,838,863 downwards.
AATCTGACTAAAACAAAATCCAAAGATTAAAAAGTAACAACACTACACCTAATCACCAACCAAATACAAATACGCGATTACATTAATCAAAAACCCGGGCATAATTAAATAAAACCCTTACATTCAGAAGAGCGGAAATCACTGACGAGCAAAAAAATGATCCCAATTGAGTTTATCAATAAACCATTGTTCATTATCACCCCCTTTTTCCTAATCCGTTCCTGGAGCCCCATTATGCTTTTTCAACAAGTCTCACAACCGCCCGAGGCCACCCAAAAAAAAGGGGGCGTCTATATCTTGAAAGATCATTTTTTTTTAACCCTTGTTCTTTTTCATGAATATTGTCCTTCCTCCCCCTCATAAAAGGGCTAATTATTTTCCCTTCGTTATCGATCGTGTAAAAGGGGCTCCCAATTTTTCATACCTTAGCCAACTGTTATCGAGCCCTGGCCACTTATCTCGGTTCATTCACTTGCCCCCCTCCCCTTTGCTCTCGCGTATTGGATAAGATTGATGCTTCAGCCGCCCTTATCAATAAAACCTTTCCCGACCGACTCTTTTTCTCTGTCGCTTTCATACGACGGAATAATTTACTCCGTAGAAAAAAAAAGTTTTTATTATAATTCTGCCCCCTTCAAGTGCAATGGCTTCACAATCAAAATATGATGGTTTGAAGGGGGGGGGGGGGGGGGAATTGATTTTTGAGTTTATTTTTATTGTTTTTTGCTGAACTATATTAACTAAGCAAATAATATACTTTCGTTGTGGTTTTAACCTAAACACGGAGAAATATTTATGTTGTATATCAAATTAAAGTCATGGGAGCAAGAACAAGGTAGCTCCAGTTTTCAAAATGTGATTGATTTTTGAGTTTATTTTTATTGTTTTTTGCTGTACTATTTTAACTAAGCAAATAATATACTTACGTAATGGTATTAACTAAACATGGGGAAATATTTATGTTGTATACCAAATTAAAGTCATGGGAGCAAGAACAAGGCAGCTCCAGTTTTCCAAATTGTTCAGGAAGAACGAAAAACACTGTACGTTTTTTTCATCGTATAATACAAAATGCCCTAGAATACACTATTGAGTTTGACATTACACACCTTAAACCCTGCGGCCATGTCGATAGACACAAATTACTTAATATTTGAGGAAGATTTTACACTTTCCCCACTTTAACTTTAATTTCGTTCCCACTTCATTTAAGGAATTATATACAAACAACGCATATCCTTTTTTATACCCAGACTCATACACAGCCCTACTCAAATGCCACCCCAGACACCCCCCTTCATTCAACCGAAACACATCTTCGGCACATGCATTCTGAAAGGGCAAGCGGCATGCATCAATGACAGTGCGATAGGTGGACCATCAAGAAGTGCAGAATATAGCAGCCGAAGAGAGAAGGTAGCAGCATCACCGAATCCGTTCGGCACCTGTCCATTTCCGACATTCCACACAACCCTTCTAGGGATTGGGGAGGGGGGGGAGAGGGGATAACCGGACAAGAGCACCCCCCCCCCCTTCCCAGCCACCTAAACGATGCGGTTCACGCATGGACGGCCGTCCGCATTTGCATGGGTTTGCGTTTCAATTATGCGGGTGCCCATCGATTTTAGAGGCCCACCCGATCGGTTAGTTAATTAATAGAGCAAGGACCCTCTATTAAGATACCTGCTGCATTCATCTGCACGACACGCGATGGTTTAGGGATCATTCCGCCGTTTCGGTTGTCAATGGGCAACTGCACGGCCCCCTCCCTTTTCATTGGGAAAAGAGCACGGAAGCAGATTTCGGAGTTTAATTATATTTTATGGGGCGAGGGCATTTGTTGGGCGTGCAAATGATTTGTGGGGAGAAGAAGTTATGCAAGGAAGGGATATACACACCTTGAATAATACTTCTTTGAAGTTCTGCAATCACGATTAACTTGAGTGGTTGAAGATATAGTAGAACTCCGGATCATACAATGCGGATAGTCAATTATCCGTATTGCTTAAAAAAAAAGAAAGTCAAATTCACATTTTAATAGTTTGTAATCGTTGTATGACATTGTTTTTTAATTGTCATTAAATTATATTACATACTAAAGCAAAAATCGTTTGTTTACTAAGAAATAACCTTTTTTCGTGAATCATCCAATTATCTGGATATTCGATTATACGGATGGAATATGTTACTAGTTGATCCGAATAATTGGAGTTCTACGTCTGTCGCATTAGAACTACACAATGCTAAATGTTAAGAAATTGTAAATTCTTAGAAATAATGAGAATTACATTATTCTACAAACAAATTACATCATTACAAACAAATTATATTATACATTATGGTAATGTTAATGATTATGTTTTTGGTTTATTGTCAAAACAAATCATAACATATCATAGAAAAATGTTTAATTAAAAAAAAAAAATAAGTATTAAAATATGAGCGGCCAAATGATATAAGTTCAAAAGCAAAGTTTTGAGATGAGAGCGTTTATAGTTTACAACTCGCATTGGCTATAATGTTAGGTAGAAAGGCATCAAACTCATTATTGGGCAACCTTTTGAGCTTAGAGCTACTCACTTGACTAAACGATAGATCAGTTACCAGGTAATGGGGAATGGTGTTATTTAATTTTTAGATTTTTATGACTTGTACCAGTTGACGGCCAAAACGTCCATTAATTGGTTAGTTAACGTACGTCGTACAACATCTACACAATGGTCAGATGATAACGGTTGGGGATATATTTCGAAGCTGTAAGACCCAGGAATACTACCACTTTGAAATATAATGATGAGGATGGCACCTGAGCTAGCACCTGATGCACTTAATATAGCTGAAAGGACGTTTGGAGCATGGTAGATTTAACTTGCACTAGTTCCTTATGCACGGAAGATGTTTTTTTAAAGGAAGACAAGGAATAAAACTAGCAAACTTTCAATAATTCGCCATTAAACAAACCATGCAATCTACGATCTACACGTTTGTTATAAAATTTGAAAAAAAAGGGGATTTATAAGATACCAAAATAAAGTTTCTAAATCAAACAATAAAAGAATTTTATATGTTTTACTTATTCATCAAGTATCTACGATACATTTATATAATGGAAACGTACTTAACTAAAAATAGGTTATAGACAGCCATTTATTATTTCATTTTAAATACAGGCACAGGATAATGTTAGGAAAAAAAATGTAGAAACGGGAAAACCCGACAGCAAAATTTTAACTGCAAACAAGACTTCCATTACCCTAATCTTTCATTTAATACTATAATACGCGGGGTTCGTAGCTCAGAGGATCTGTTGTCGGCTAACAATTAAAGGGTTACGAATACTGCCGGTACTTTTGAGAAAATGAGGCATGGGGAAATGAGACTTACCAGGAGCTTGACAAAATGTTAAAATACATAAACATACAATAACAAATGTTAAATTAACTTGTGATCGGAGCGTTGCCAGCTTCGCTGCGAAATCACAATACGTCATTCGAACTTACCTTCAGTTCAGGTTTTCCTCGTAATCTGACCATGGTTCTAAAATAATGAGGTGCATGTATGAATGTGTGTGTGAATGTGTATGTGTACCCGGGTCTTTCCTTCGAGATAGACCCCAAACCGTCGCCAATAGCCCACTGTGCAGCTCTAGTGCGACGTTAATTAACCAAACCAACCGAACTTACCTCCAATTTCTACGGCATGTATACGGGACTAGTGTACGTTAATTTGATTAGGATCCAATGTCCTGAAGACTATTGAGGTTGCGTGGGGCGCCATCTCAGGTGTTGTTCTCGTCATTTGACTATGGTTCAAAAATACGAGGCATTGTTACCAGGTTTTTCCGGGCCGAGCGGTTAAGGCGTTCAGCTACTAATCCGAGGATTGGTGGTTCGAGTCCGCGCGATGGACTTGACAAAAAAAAGTAAAAAAGTAGTGATCTTGTGATCGGAGGGTTGCCAGCTTCGCTACAAAAATACTAGAAAAGTCATCCAGAACATCCGCAAAAATTAACGGCGTGTATACGGGGACTGGTGCACGATAAATCTGATCGGGGTCCAAAGTCCCGACGTCTATTGAAGGCGTTGGGTGCCAGTTCAGGTGTTTCCTCGTCATCTGACCATGGTTCTTAAATAACGAGGTGCATGTATGAATGTGTGTATGAATGTGTGTGTGAATGTGAATGTGTTCTCGGGTCTTTGCTTCGAGATAGACCCCGAGCCGTCGCCAATAGCCCACTGTGCAGCTCTAGTGCGACGGTTATTAACCAAACCAAACCAAATCAGGTTTTCCTTCGAGATAAGCCCATTGTGCAGCTTTAATGCGACGTTATTTAAACAAACCAAACCAGCTTAATGCTATAATATATTGTCTCGTAATTTTAAGGGCTCCAGTTGCCCATTGTTTAATGGTGTTCGGCTAGTAATCAGAGGATTGCAAGTTCGAGCCACTGATCTCTAACTGTAACTTCTGGATAGGGCAAGACATTTTGTTGACTTGAAGCCGATATAGAGGCCGCCATGATGGGACACACTTTTCTTGATACCGCAATATTTCGTATATTTTTCATGTTAAAATACGCCGACATATATTATTTTTGGTAAGTTTTTTTTATTTTATTTTTAAACCCATTTTAAATGTAATTTGTTATTAAAATAGGAAGTCATTTGCAAGTCAAAGTAGAAGTAGTTAAAAAGCAAGAGCAAAAACTATCTGTTTGGCAATATAAATATAATTCTATAAGAAGAAAATATAATATTTATATATATTTAATACTTCTACAATGCTTTGGTAATAAAAAACACCACTAAATTATTTTTAAAAAAATGTTGGGGCACAGTATGGCAGCTTTCAATTGGTTTCAACGCGCCCGTAGAGGAAACAAAGTTTGAGCCTTCCAGCAGTTACAGTTAGAGTTCAGTGGTTCGAGCTCGACTAAGTAGACTTGACAAAGAAAAGTAAAAATGTAGTGGTCTTGCGATCGGAGGTTTGCCAGCTTCGCTACTAAAATACTAGAAAGTCGTCCAGAACATCCAACAAATTATACTGGCGTGTATACGGGACTGGTGCACGATAAATCTGATCGGGATCCAATGTCCTGACGCCTATTGAGGTTGCGTCGGGTGCCTGCTCAGGTGTTGTCCTCGTCATCTGACCACGGTTCAAAAATACGAGGCATCGTTCCCGGGTCTTTCCTTCGAGATAGGCCTCGAACCGTCGCAAATAGCCCACTGTGCAGCTCTAGTACGACGTTAATTAAACAAACCAAACCAAGCCAGCTTCGCTACTAAAATATTAGAAAGTCGTCTAATAATATCCAAAAAATTATATTGGCGTGTATACGAGACTGGTGCACGATAAATTTGATCGGAGTCCAATGTACTGAAGCCTATTGAGGGTGCGCTCAGGTGGTGTCTTTGTCATCTGATTATGGTTTAAAAATACGAGGCATTGCTCTCAGGTCTTTTCTTCGAGATAGGCCCCGAACCATCGACAACAGCCCAATATGCAGCTCTAGTGTGACGTTAATTAACAAAACCAAACGTAATTTTGAACCGGATAGATGACGATGATAACATCTGCGCTGGGACCCCTCACAACCTTACATAGACATAAAAAGATTGAACGAAGGCGGACTTAACGTGCACCAGTCTCTTTTAGATGGTGAATATATTTTTGTGTGCGAAAGGAACGATTTTGACACCCCCTATATACCAGATCAGTTCTATGCTGAAGATAGAACCTTCACCCATCAGATGATGGTCCGGTTTTGTTAAATAAGATCGCACTAGAGCTGCACAATGGGCTATTGGAGATGGTTCGGGGCCTATCTCGAAGGAAAGACTCGGGAACGATGCCTCGTATTTTTGAACCGTGGTCAGTTGACGAGGAAACACCTGAACTGGCACCCAACGCCTTCAATAGACGTCGGGACTTTGGACCGCGATCAGATTTATCGTACACCAGTCCCGTATACACGCCGATAATTTTTGTGGATGTTCTGGACGACATTCCTAGTATTTGTAGTGAAGCTGGTGACCCTTCGATCACAAGATCACTACTTTTTTAAGATCACTACTTTTTTACTTTCCTTAGTCAAATCCGTCGCACAGGATCGAACCAGGAGCCCTTTGATTCCCAGCTGACGCCTTTATTCACTCGGTCACGGAGGCCCCCCATCGGATGCAGGGTCCGACACTCTAACCGTTTGGTCACCATCGGTGTTGGACAACTGCAGAATTATCCTTTAATCATATCATAGCAATACAAAGAATTAGCGCAACGTTTATTCATAAGTAAATTTACAAAGAAAAAAATATATCACTGCAAAAGAATAGCGCCAAAAGTACCATTAGAAATGCATACAAAACACTTCTCCGATACTAGAAGCAGACATTGCGTGTAGTAGCTTTCCCTTTGGAAAAGGACCACCGAATCGCAAAAGTTTTATGCGTAGGAAAAAGTTACCCACCAACTACGCTACCAAGAGGTATAATGATAACCAAACTTTTATTGCCTGAATGGACTTTTCTTAGTCTATTCCGTCGCGCAGGATCGAACCAGGAACCCTTTGATTCCCAGCTGACGCCTTTATCCACTCGGCCCCCATCGGATGCTGAGTCCGACACTCTAACCGTTCGGTCACCGTCGGCGTTGGACCACGGCAGAATTATCATTTAATCATATCATAGCAACACAAAGAATTAGCACAACGTTTATTCATAAGTAAATTTACAAAGAAAAAAATATATCACCGGAAAAGAATAGCGCCAAAAGTACCATTAGAAATGCATACAAAACACTTCTCCGATACTAGAAGCACACATTGCGTGTAGTAGCTTTCCCTTTGGAAAAGGACCACCGAATCGCAAAAGTTTTATGCGTAGGAAAAAGTTACCCACCAACTACGCTACCAAGAGGTATAATGATAACCAAACTTTTATTGCCTGAATGGACTTTTCTTAGTCTAGTCCGTCGCGCAGGATCGAACCAGGAACCCTTTGATTCCCAGCTGACGCCTTTATCCACTCGGCCCCCATCGGATGCTGAGTCCGACACTCTAACCGTTCGGTCACCGTCGGCGTTGGACCACGGCAGAATTATCATTTAATCATATCATAGCAATACAAAGAATTAGCACAACGTTTATTAATAAGTAAAATTACAGAGAGAAAAAATATATCACCGGAAAATAATAGCGTTAAAAGTACCATTAGAAATGCATACAAAACACCTCTCCGATACCAGAATCAGCCATTGCGTGTAGTAGCTTTCCCTTCGGAAAAGGACCACCGAATCCCGAAAGTTTTATGCGTAGGAAAAAGTTACCTACCAACTACGCTACCAAGAGGTATAATGATAACCAAACTTTTATTGCCTGAATGGACTTTTCTTAGTCTAGTCCGTCGCGCAGGATCGAACCAGGAACCCTTTGATTCCCAGCTGACGCCTTTATCCACTCGGCCCCTATCGGATGCTGAGTCCGACACTCTAACCGTTCGGTCACCGTCGGTGTTGAACCACGGCACAATTATCATTTAATCATATATCAATACAAAGAATTAGCGCAATGGTTATTCATAAGTAAAATTTACAGAGAGAAAAAATATATCACCGGAAAAGAATATCGCCAAAAGTACCATTAGAAATAATGCATACAAAACACCTCTCCGATACTATAAGCAGACATTGCGGGTAGTAGCTTTCCCTTCGGAAAAGGACCACCGAATCGCAAAAGTTTTATGCGTAGGAAAAAGTTACCCACCAACTACGCTACCAAGAGGTATAAATGATAACCAAACTTTTATTGCCTGAATGGACTTTTCTTAGTCTAGTCCGTCGCACAGGATCGAATCAGGAACCCTTTGATTCCCAGCTGACGCTTTTATCCACTCGGCCCCCATCGGATGCTGAGTCCGACACTCTAACCGTTCGGTCATTGTCGGTGTTGAACAACTGCAGAATCGTCATTTAATCATATCATAGCAATACAAAAAATTAGCGCAACGTTTATTCATAAGTAAAATTACAGAGAGAAAAATATAATACCGGAAAAGAATAGCGCCAAAAGTACCATTAGAAATGCATACAAAACACTTCTCCGATACTAGAAGCAGACATTGCGTGTAGTAGCTTTCCCTTCGGAAAAGGACCACCGAATCGCAAAAGTTTTAAGCGTAGGAAAAAGTTACCCACCAACTACGCTACCAAGAGGTATAATGATAACCAAACTTTAATTGCCGGAATGGATTTTAAATGATGTTCAAAGCGGAAGGGTGTTTTCTCGCTACTGCGAAAAGGTTGGCCGAACCCTTGGGAATAGGCCGCCTATGCTTCCTCCCCCCCCCCTTCCTTCGGCTAATTCCTAAAACGTAATCGTTCGACTCGCTCATTTGAGTAATTTCATTTATTATTATTATTCCGTATCTCGCGTGGTGAAAACGAAATGCGGATTTAGGCTGGAAATTCAACGAGTTTTACTCTAAGGAGCGCTAATTCTTCTAAGTCTTAATGATATAAAAGTTCATTAGCTCTCTGGATTTATATTCTAATTGATTTAAGTTGGGACTGTATTAGTTTGAAATGGTAAATTTAGTTATAGGCAGTTAATGGGGAAATTCGTTAAAGGGTATAATAAATAAATTCATGGGCTGGCGCTTATTTCGTGATTAAAATACGTTTCATGACCTCAAAATGTTGGAAGTAGGAACCGATAGTTTCGTACTAATGTATGTAAAAATAGAGGAATTTGTAGTACAGTCGCTTATTTATTAAAATAAATGGAATTGAAAGTATTGTCTGAATTATATGAAACAAAAAAGTTAGTTAAATTAACGTATTAAATATTAAATTTATTGCTTAATTGAGTTTTAAACTCTGTTATAGCGGTAGATTGTATAGACTCTCAGTGGTTTGAAAAGAGGGCAAAGTTGTAAAGTTTGTTTCTTGCAAAATACTTTACTTCACATTTCCAATGCATCTATAGCTGCCAAGACCTGAACGCTTTATATTAAAAAAAAATCAAGATAGAATATATTTATGAATTTAAAGTGTATGTGTATTACTAGAAAAACTGAAAATTCTTGGACGACTTCGGCCGTTCAGTTTCGTCAGAGGAGTAATGCTTTTCTGAATGTAATTCAAGACAACAACATAAGGCGTATGGTTGAATGATGAATTATTTGATTGAATATGAAAAGGTTCACACAGGTTTAAAAAGTTAATTTGTAATTTTAAAACACTTTCGAATTCACTTATTTTAATTCTCAAAATTTAAAACTCATTTATATTATAGTATGATATGTTATACGGTTAAAAAGTGTTTTGTTTGGGTTATGTGTCTCAATCCTAATTCAAAAATAATAATAATAACGTGTTACTTATATTGTAACAACAGTAATCCATTTAGTTTACACGCAGTAAAACAAAAATTCTTTTTAATAATATGTAAAAATACATTAGACTTAAAATAATTCTCATAGTTTTAAATTTTACTTTAACTTAAAGTTTAGTTGGGCAATGTATTTTGCATTAAACAGATACAGTTAGTGTTACGAATAAAACTAAAATAATATCTTACAAGCATGTCTGTAGGTGTTTTAGCAAAGAAATGAACACAAGAGGGTAAACATGACTTTATTGAAATATATTTAAACTTTAGGTTCAAGCTAAGATAATATTTAAAACGGAACATTTAAGTGGGCGCTTACGATATTGACCCACTGGGACGACATAGGACCGATCACATGAAGATTGTAAACATGAATGAATAGGGTGTTGCCACCACTAGGTTACAAGTTATATGTTCTATTACAAACAAGCAGGGGTGATGGGAAAATGGGCATTGATATCCTACAATGTCCATGCGATAATTATCGAATGAACGGCCCCCTCGCTCCATATAGCCAAAAAAAGTTTAACAGTTATGCTCATAGATGGCAGAACTTCCAATGGCTCGTTTAAAAATATTTGGAAACTAATTATTTTTAAACACATAAAAAATATTCATGAGACAAAAGTACGATTCGTCATTGCTCCTGTAAGTTCCCTTTTTTCTTTCTTTTTTGTTATGACTCACATGTTAAGATTCGTTGCGCGTGAGACCCGCAAATGGGATCTTTACTACTGAAATAATACATATGACATCAATTAAAATTCTACAAATACGAAAAACATTCATTATGGATACAGTCAGTATTACGAATAAAAACCAAAATAATATCATATATTGGTAAAAAAAATCAGCAAATATGGAAAATATTTGTTATTTATGTATGGAGTTATAATTTTTATTTAGTGAGCTGAAGATTCGATTTCTGAAATGTAAGTTGTACTTTGCAATTTTATGATGGTAATCCTCTCTCTTCAAAATCCATCTGACAGTTAATGCTGGGAAATATTGTAATACTTTACTGGAATAAGATAGCGCTAAATTAGAATTTTGTGGTGTATAATATATAACTTCAAGATTTTGATGTATTTTCTTTTCTTTTTTAAATACAAAGAATAAACGGGAAGAGGTTTACGCGCTTTATTTTTAAGAATTTCTTACTTTTAACAACATTACAATGTTTAAATCTATACATTTAATTACCGAGGTTCTTTTTTGTGACAGTCAATTCTCCTAAACTATATAACCCAAATTTTATGATCGAAGTGTCATTTGGGAGTGAGCTGTAGATGTGCCAAAACTATAAAATATAAAGCAATTAATTAGTTTATTACTCTTTAAGGATTGTGTAGAAATCTCCGGGGGTCGTTAGCGAGTAGGGGGCAACCCCTTAGTGTGAATTTAATATATATTTAATTTAATTGATTTGAATAAAAACAGTCAAGATACGAAAATTGTCATCTTTCTTTATGTCATATTCATGGATAAATTTTGTTTTAGAAGCATTTGAGTAATTTATAAAATACAAATGGGAAATAATCGAAATACACGTTGCCTAAAAACGAAAAATGCATTCCAATGAAGCATGATGCTGTCGTTGTCAATATAATATGTTATTGTCAATCAATAATATGTTATTTTCAATCAATAATATGTTATTGTCAATCAATATGTTATTGTCAATCAATATGTTATTGTCAAGCAACAAGAAGGTTTTTTAGTATACAGTTGAATAATTGTTGGTCCTATCTCCTTCAATTTGTTAATTTACGTGGTAGAAATTTACAAAAAGGGGAACCTTGTAAAGTATAAAGTACTTAAAATTGAGTACCTGAACCTTCTCAATTTTCTTTGTATACAATTACATTGTAAATGAGCGATGACGTACTCAAATGTAAATAATCGTACTTTCTCAAAAATGAGCAGTGTGATTTGATATTGCTAATCTCAGCTTCTGTTCAAGCGATCTTAACAAAGCGACCTAACAAACTTAAATTAGTTGTTCAGAATAGTTGTTCAGTTTAGTTGTTCAAAAATAAAACTTATGTATTTGGAGCCATAATAAGTTTTGAATGTATTAAAAAATGAGTGCATTTTACTTATTGTTGAGTACCTATTTTTAACAGCGAACAAAAGCAAACTTTTGTAATTTATGAATATTTACGTGTTTTATAGAAGGACGTAACAACGCGTAAATATTTTTTTGAATTAACTTGAGTAGCAAGATTATCCATATAAGAAATATATTACATGACATTGTTCAGGAGTATATATTTCGTTTGAGACGAATATAAATTGTAGATATCAAGATAAACGCAAATATATACACACCGAACACTTCACCAACAGACGGAAGAATCTTACACAAACATTATTTTAAAATCCTGCAAGATATTGTATTTTGTACTTGCATCACATTAAAATTCAAAACTGGATAAGCAAGACGAAATACCGAAACCCATCTGATATCCTCAACGGATAAGCGAGATCTTAGAACTTGAAAAATGGAATACCAAAACCTCAAAGAATTTTATCTCAAAATTAAGACGGCCCTACCTCCCCTGTGTCACCACCATTATCCTGAAGACCACACATTGAGGTGCCTATGTCCTCATATAGGTGTATTATAAATATGTAAACGTATTTGAATATAAATGGATCGACCCATTGTGCGCGAAAGAAGGACGTAAAACTGAAAGCCTGCCTGCCAGGAGGGTATTACGTGGGGTAGGTGACGGGCTGGTGCACAAAGGGTAGTGACAGCCAGCCCCCTTTCCATTGTGGCGTCGCCTCGTAATCTTCGTTCCTTATCGAGGAGTTCGGAAATTGTCGGCGCGGGCATTAAGATATTTAATGAAGCAGGGCGCATCCGCCGCACTAATTAACGTTAATTATTCCCTTCATTGTGATAACCGGGCACAATGCTGGGGCGGCCCCTGCTTCGCCGCCCCATTTAAATAACTATGGCGTGCGGGCCAGTAATTGCCGCAAACATTATAAATATCCGGAGATTCATCATTTTAGGAAATCAAATCTCTTCTAGCAGACGGGGGGTGTCCTGTTTTCGTTCTTTTCGCTTAAAAGGATGAGGGGGCGTGGGGGATATGGAGGGCTTGGGGATTGATCCAAGGGAAGATTTGGGATTCAGAAGTCGGGAAATTGGGGAAGGTTTTGAACCGAAAAGGATGCTGTTTCGTTGTTTCATTTCGTTGATTGTAAATGTGATATTCTTTGTACATTGTATATTTTGATTGATGGATAATACTAAGTATAATTATTTGTACTTTTGAAGTTTTTTTTATAAAACTGAATTTAATTAATTTCGCAAGCTGAAATTAATTGGGCGAATTTTAAAAATGTATAGATAGTTAGAATTTGCAAAATGTTTAAGATTTACAAATTAAATTTTTTTTATAAATTTTTAAATATTAATTTTTTTTAAATTGACAATTTTTTAAAATTTAAATTTTTTTAAACTTAATTTTTTTTAAAATTTACAAATTTTTAAAATTTACAAATTTTTAAAATGTAAAATTTTTTAAAATTTACAATTTTTTAAAATTTACAAATTTTTAAAATTTACAACGTTTTATAATTTACAATGTTTTATAATTTATAAAAAAAATTTACAATTCTTTAAAATTTACAATTTTTTAAAATTTACACATTTTTAAAATTTACACATTTTTTAAATTTACAATTTTTAAAATTAATTTTTTTTTAATTTACAAATCTTTAGAATTAAATAATTTTTAGAATTCACAGATTTTTAGAATTTACGGATTTATAGAATTTGCTGATTTTTATAGTTTACGAATTTTTGGAATGTAAGGATATTTCAAATTCATGAAATTTTATTAGCAGTTTTTTTTTTATGGATTTTTAGTTTTAAAACTGCAACATATCTTTATTTTTTGTACATAAGTTATCTTTATTTTCTGTATTAATGTTGTACTAGAGTTACCGAATGGATTACTGGCAACAGTTTGGAATCTATCCCGATGACAAAACTCGAGAACACTATTTAGCAATTTTGAAGCATGGTCAGGTGACGAATAAAACATATGATCTGGCACTGCACGCCCTTGACGTAAGCGCTAAAAAGTTTAAACAGAATTCTTAAACTAGAATTCTTTCAATAGATTATAAGTTCACAAATTCTGCTACTGTTTTGTTATTAAATATTAAACTTTTTTTTTAATCCCACTGAATATAATAATATATTTTTTTAAATACGAACCCATTTTAAAGAAATCCAACTATACTACTTTTTTGTACTATAATTTCGAAAGCAGTTTGTATTTAGCTTTGAAAAGCATTCCATACATCAAAAGAAACGAAACTTTAACAAACGAAACTTTATAAAAGAAAGAAATTGAACGTAAGTTCAGGGAGTTTTGTGAAGCTAAATTTATGTCTCTACCCTTACATAGCCCTGTGTATTATATCCATTCTATTCTCATCTGATTGTAGAGTGGTTGTTGATGTCGTCATACATCTTATAGAAGGAGCCTACCAACTTGAGTGCTCAGTGAGAAATGAATCTACATGCAAAGGCACTCGGAGTATTTTCTTTTCAGAAACGCTATTTTCATGTAGCTACCTAACACCGCTCGAAAAATGATAAACATTCTGAAGTTTTTGAAAGTAGGACTACATGTGTCCCATAGAGTATAGAAATCTATTTTGTGGTTTTGGGACACTTTTTAAACACGCCTCTAATTGTAAGGCAAGTCATCCCATAGAGTAATGATACAAATAGAGGAATAAAAATGCTGATTTGCGTGTGTGCATCATTGAAACCACGTGATTTGTGGAAATGCCAATTCATTCATGCGCCAATATTACTTGGCAGGCCTTGGCGACTTTCAGAACTAAGCGAGATTGAATATGGTTTTGTGTTTAATTTTGTATTTAAATATCGTTTTTTTAATGCGTGGCACAATTTAAAGGAGTTTAACAGATACATTAAAGATATTTTTCTTACTTTGTACTTGTGAAGTAATTGCGTTGCGTTTTTATGTAAAAAATTTACCATAAGCGAAGTTCTTTCAATTGTTATTTTGTATAGTTCAATAAGAAAATATGAACAATAAAACTGGAGAAATATAAAGAGTTTCGTTTTTTCGAGTATTGAACACAAAGAAAATTAAATGAAGAGGAAATATTTAGCGCAAATTGTTTGAAAATAAGTAAATAACTACATATATGTTAAGAAGTTGAATACGGACAGAACGTCTTATCACCAAAAAGAAGAAAGTGCACCAAATTTGGAACTCCTGTAGATGTCTGAACACCAAATGTGGCAGCGCTAAAACCACGTGTTTTTTTTTCAATGTTGACACCGCGGCCTTACGAGAGTCTGGCATTGAAGACGCTCTATATTTAATATAACAACTCTATGAGTCATCCTTCCCCAAACCTTTCATAACTCTTTTTCCTGCCTCTCAAAGGAATTAGCCCACGGCCAGTGGAACTTTTCTGTTACGGATCCCACGCGAAAAGGTTAGCATTTGAATATCGATACACAGATAATTATGTATTGGATTTGTAATTAAACAAGAGAATTCAAGTGCTGAGTGGATGAACAAGTTCACTTAGTTTTTGATGCCACTTAAGATGTCCCGTGTTCACCCACTCTGCTGTAAATTTGTTTTATAGTGTCGTGAAACAGCAAAAATAATAAATACATGAAAATTAAAAAAAAAAAAAAATCTGTTTCAAGAAAGTTTTGAAATTAAAAAAAAAAGTACCATTAAAAAGCATTCTTATAAAATCGCATATTTTTTTAATTGTACTTATACTTTCAAAACATATTATTAAGTAGTGCTGTGGAATAGTATATGGTAATACTTCTAGAATTTCTTGTAAAAGAAATGCCTTATTTCTTCTATGAAGACCGTTCTTTGGACTATTTATTTTCAAAACAACAATTTATAGAATTTATGTTTCATATCGTTCTGCAATTACGCGAGAACCAATGTATATTTCTGGAAAAATTTACATTTCCTGGAATATTTATTTTTTATTTATTATTTTGCCCCGTATTTTTTCTGAGAAATTCTCTGGTATATGATGGACTAAGAATACATTCCGACCAGGTCCTATTTTCTTATTTCGAATTATCGATATCTATGAATATAGATTGACGAGCTTTATTATATTACAAATAAACTGTGGCTATCAAAACAATAAAATTCATCATAATAAAATCTTATATGTAGGTGTATAGGGAAATGAACATTTTAAGGTTATTTGCTAAAAAAATATTTTGTGGTCATTGGTCTATTTGTATATTCAGCCCTCCAAATAGCTTTGATTTTATATTTGAAGTAGTATATATTCAATCCAAGTTACATTTACCGTTAGATAAAAACAGTAAAATATTTCATACTAGATTTAGACTACGCAGAGTAGAATTCAAAAGTCAGTTCATGTAAAAAAAGTGATCAAGCATATATTACGAAATCAAATTAAATTATAATTTTGGGGCAGTTCAAAAACTAAGAATTTTTTTAAAAAACAATATTCTAATACGTCTATTTGTTGACTTAGTCTAAATTGAAGAGTTATTTTTATATAATTTAGGTGTCTATTAAAAAATATTATGTTTCTTAAAAATATATTTTTTATTATAATCAAACCTAAGAAATACACACACCCTACTTATTTGCTAACTGATTGTAGTGCAAAATAGCAATATAATGAATTTTGAAATAAGTGAATTTTTAATTTTTAATTTAAGATAAATCAAACTTATATTTGTATGCTGTAAAATTAATAGAGATTCGAATATCGAGAAATCGTTTTGGCGCGAGATTAATAATTAGAATTACCTTTCAAAATGTTTCTACAAAGCCTTCAATCCCTACTGAATTTGTAATATTCAATTTTACGAAAATTATTAAGTAGTTTTCGCGTACATAATAAGAATAAATAGATAATTAAAAATATTAAATAAAAAGCAAACATTCAAGTATATAGTTTACACCTAATTTTCAAAAAATAGGTTATTACATCACTGAATTTGCCTTCCAATTTTTTACTGAACTGAACTATTTTATTAGAACAAAACACGTTTTGTCTTTTTGAAATTAACTAGAAAAAAATAATTAAAATCCGCACAATGTATTTAGGAAAAGTTATTCGAGTTTTCTCACAAAACATTTCAATTTGACAAATACGTTTTGAATCGTTGCTTCTCAAATGTTTAGTTTACAAATACAAGTGTCTGTTCGTGAAAGAATATTTGAAGAGAAATATCCTTACCACGAAATAAAAGAAAAAATATTACTAATAAAATAAGTAACGTAGAATAAAAATCCTTCGCTAATACTCAAAAAAAGTGCCGAATCAATCTGAAGAGTAACAAAAGTCATCTTCGATCCACAAAGAATTGAGTCACACATATCGCCAAATCCTAACCGAAAACGAATGCAATTTGTATCAGACTTTAGGGGTTTTATTGTTGCCAGAACAATTTTCGTAATACATCCCAGTTAATAAGACGATTCATTCTTTTCTGCTACTGAGAGATGGTGGGGGGAGGGGGGGAGGATCAAATAAACTTTTTGTTCCGCTAAAAACTGTCTCAAACGAATTGTCTGATTCGATAAATGGGGACTCGAACCAGTTTTGTTCTGAATTAACGCTTGAGCGAAGTGGGGACGGGAAAAAGGCACAAAGAGCAATATCTTTATTTTATTTTCAAATCTCAAAAACCGAGAACTTTGTTGTGTGTGTGTTTAAGAGTGTCTAACAACGGGGATAAAGTTTTAAATCTGTGTAAGATATTCGGGGAGTACATTGTGCTTTAAAAGGTTTTGTGGCTTCAATGGAATTTATCCGTTTTCTGTTAGAGTTTCTTTATGGTGGGGGAGTTGATGTTTTATTAATATTTTAAGAATCAAATCTAGTTAACTCATTGAAAAGTACTGTTATGTGTAACTATTTCTGTTAGGAAGTACATCAATTTATCTTTGAACTTTAACTTTTGATTCTCATTCTAAAAACTTTTAACGTAAGTCTTATGTGCCGAAAATATTTAATAGCAATTTTTATACATTGTGTGTGAGTTGAAAATTATCATGAGAAATAAGTTAAAAGTTTTCTATTGACCCAATATGATATCAACAGTTTTTCCTGCAGTGTAAGTCATTTCTAAATTAATATAAATTCTTTATTTTTCGATATTTTTCAAATAGTTTGATATGAGATAAATTAAAAGTTATATATTTAAAATAATAACGATTAATTTTTTTAAAATTTACTTTAAACACTCCTTAACAGAAAACAACTTTACAATTTAGGTAATTCGATGGCTGTTTGGAGGGATAAAGGCCAAAATTTTCATAACTCAGTAAGAACATAAATGACAGTATTTAATAAAAATAACACCCATAGTTTTGTTTCTACAAATTTCCGAAAGTTTATTACAATAACGGTAAATACACAACAATTACAATATATTCCTTATTTGCAACAGATATCTAGTATATTAGTTCTTTGTAATTTATGCTATACTTAAAGGGTTTTATTAAAAAAAATAATGTTCTATGATTTTAAATATTTATCTGCAGCTAAATAAACATGATTTCAATTATTACAATCACTGTTTTAATATAAACAGATAGTAAAGGTTATTTAACTAACATAACATAAAATGGCGTCCCTTTTGGTGGCAAAAGGGGAAGAACGTAGGCAGTGTTTCCCATTTATCTATCGCCAGTGGGTTTCATTTAAATGGTTTTTCTTTAGAACACCTTTTAAAATGTAATACAATCATTCCTATGAAGTAGTAATTATAAAAGTAAATGATTCATATACTAGCAACAATTAGAATCTATTGCTAAGTAGAGCATGTCCATCCGGTTTTGTAGGGGATTCGGATTTTCATATGGGGCAAAGTTATTTATATAGGAACTTGAATAAGCTTCCTTCAGACATCAAACGATAGAAGTAGCCTTTGACTGAGGGAAGGTGATAGTAGGTAAAAAGGGACGGAAGCTACAGTCAAGGCAATTGCCTTAAAGTGAGGGTTACAGTAGATTTTTAGGGGCAAAGTTAATAAAGTAACAATGAGATAGTAGTCATGGCAATGAGAGGGTAGTCCGTGTATGATATATTTTAACAGAAAAAGAGTAGAAGAGAGCCTCAATAGTTAAAGTAGGGGGCACAAATATCTCCCACTTAAGCCATTATTTCAATTTAGAAGACTAATTTATGTGCCATTTGTCTAAAAATTGTTTTAATCTAGTATATTGTCAGTCTCAAATGGGCGATATTGAGAACAACCTAACTCTCAAACATGGCGACCTCCACTTTCAAAATCAGATCGTAAAATCAAAAAACAAATTACACCAAACTATAGCCTATTACACTCACTATCACTGCCTTAAAATATGTAAACATTACCACTTGAACCTTGTTGATTGTACTAAAAGGAATATGTCTATTAACTTACAGTACATGAAAATTCACAAAAATTCATAAATAAAAGAAAAAGCATCAACACAGGTGATTCTGGCTACCACAAATAACTAGTGAAGGGGGAATCTTTGTATTTCCGGTAGTGGCCTTTACCTACCAACACTAATCAAGAAGAAACTATAGCAGACGATATTAACGAATGTAGGCAATATTTGACCCCCCTACATTATGTCTCAAAACTGCTATATGACATTAGATAGAGATGTCATGTGTAAATTAAAAACTCAATCAAATCTGATAGACCTCTCTAAGAAAGGACCTGATCAAAGTTGATGACGGTTAATCCTAACTAATTTCTTCTGAGTGCAAAATACCGAACACTTTCCCACGAAATATAATGCCTTTTCTGCCACCTTCACACACATAGGGTAAAGAGGAGAATCTACACAACCACATTGATGGAGTTGCTTAGTTAGATTAGCAGGCCCGGTGATAATTTTTATAACTTGGCGTAAGTTAGTTCTACTGAGATGTACTAGCTGACCTGTAAGGTTAAAATTGCAAGGGACCATTTTCGAATGTCTACATTCCAGTTGATTAGACCGTGCAAAATCATGTGCAGTTTTCATTCAATTTTTGACATCCTTTTTAACGATTTGATAAGATAAAAATGGATCGGGGTCGCTGACGAAAAGTCGGATGAGTCTTCGTATCAGCTTGTTCGTTTCCAGGTATATGTTCGTTTCCACTATGGCCAGGCCACCCATATTAAGCTACTGTTCTTGGGTACTAGGGCCGAAAGATTAAGGGTCTGGGTACAGATCAGGTTTTGAAATTTATTTCTGTTGGGCAGAGATAAAATGGGTGATTGGCTGTCCGAGAGGATATATATTTTTGTCAAGTAGGTTTCAAGGCAAGAAGCTCTTTAGTAACGATATGAATTGCCAGAGCCTCAGCTTGGAAAACGTTTGTTGTTTCATCTAATTAAAGATGATACAACTTTACTTAGGATACATCTTTACATAGGAAATGTGCATAGAAAAAAAATCGATTCCACAGCTTTGGTTTGTATAATTGTCCGAGATATAGGAAAGTTATAATTAGAAACATCCGTATAACATTCAATTGATCCCACGGGTATTTAACTAACTTCGCATAATACGAAATGCATTTATTCACTTGTTATTTATCACACCAATTTTTGTTTTATATCAGCTCAATTTTTAATAGCAAATTACAAATAAGAGAAAATATTTAGAAAAAGTGTAATTACAGTTTACTCTGTAAAACTTAGTTTTACTGTTACTCAGTAAACTCATTTACTCAGTAAACTGTTTACTCAGTAAACTGTTTACTCAGTAAACTGTTTACTCAGTAAACTGTTTACTCAGTAAACTGTTTACTCAGTAAACTGTTTACTCAGTGAACTGTTTACTCAGTAAACTGTTCACTCAGTTTACTCTGTTGGACGTCTGTAGACGTTTATGGTTTTGCGGTTTTTTCCTCATTGCCTATACACTTTAAATTAATAAAAATACTCGACGTTAAAATATTTTTCAAAAATAAAACTCTGGGGAATAGATATAGAAGGCAATTTATATATCTATTAAAAAAAATCTTATGAATTACATGTATTAGAAATATAAAATAAACTTTATTGCAGAAAAAAAACAACCTTACAATTTTTAAATTTTCTTAAACGCTCAGAGAGCTAACCTGTCTGCTCAGTAACGAACACAACTTCCACAAACAACTTGCCCAACTCATCCACTCGCACCACTTCGCCTCTCATCCCCACAAATTGTAAAGTTTAAACTATACACTACCCTGAGAAAAGAACAAGTCGCTAAAATGGCGCTGAAAACCGTTCCATTTTTTTTCATTCCTCTCCTTATTCCCTCCCACCACGCTGGAAAGCCTTGAAGGAATAGCCCGATAAAGAGGGGAAGAGGCATAAAAATAAACCGCAAAACGCTGTAAAACGAGTGGGCACACCCCGGTGCAATATTTATTTTTTTCTCTCCCCTTTTTTTCTACTCCGGGAGCAAATATTGAAAGATAAGTGCTATCAACGGAGTGTCATAAAAGATGCATGAGTGCGAAATGAGACCATAAAGATCTGGGTTCTTCTGCCTCGACAATTATTGTGCAGCTTCTCTCTTGCGCCGCGCGACTTGATTTTAATTCGACCGACTTTTCTGGGTGGTTACTTCTCTTTTTACCCCTCCCCCTCTCCGTTTTGAGATTCTCCTTTTTGAGTTAGAGGAGTCTTCTTCTGTGTTGTGTCTCGCGCGGAGGAGTAGAATCTGAATATTTCAGTTGTCGTAAACGGACTGCAGGAGGCGCGCGTGGTGTGTAATTTGGGGAATCGTAACGTTGGTTTATCTTTATGACCTTTGACGAGAAATTGTAATGAACTGCTGGGTCTTTCAAATCGAGTTATGAAAGCTGTTTTCAAATGTGTTATGTATGTGTGGTTGAGTAGAAAAAAATAAATAAGGGCTGTTCTGAATGAAGATTTTTTGTTAATTATATTTTGGTAAGTTACATGTCCATTTTGACCCTGAAAAACTTTTTGTTTCTATGTACATAAAGAAAAGGGATAAAATATTATTAATAGTTGTCGTAAACGGACTATAGGAAGCGTGTTGTTGTAATTTGATGTCTCGTTACGTTGATCTATTTTCATAACCTTTGATGAAAAAATGTAGTTCGTAGTTAATGACTTATAGGTTATTTAAAATCAAAAGCTGCTTACAACAATGCAAAAGAGGAATAAATAAGGATTGTTCTAAATAAGTATTCTCATTTGTTTTAAAGTAACTTAACTTTAAAGCAAGTGTCATAAAATTGCATAACCACTTTGAGTCTGAAAAATTCCTCCTCTGTTTCTAATTGTGTAAATTAGGCAGTTAAGGAGGAGGAAATAAAATATGAATATTTCAGTTGGGGTAAACGGACTATAGGAGGCGTGTTGGTGCAAGTTGATGACTCATAACGTTGGTTTTTCTTTATGAAAGTTAATGAGAAATAGTAATTCGTAGGAATGATATACAGGTTCTAATTATCAAATTTCGAAAGCTTCTTAAAAATGTGTAGTATCTGTAAAAAAAGGAATAAATTATGTTATAAATACATATTTTTATTTGCTTCAAAATTACTTGACTTTTTGTTGATTACGCATCCACTTTTATTTTGAGGATACTCCCCCATGTCTGTTTTGTAAATGAAACACACAAGAGGAGGAGCATGGATAAAATTCGAGTATTTCAGTTTTCGTAAACGGGCTGCAGGAAAAGTGTCGGTGACTCCTAAGTTGACATATATTTATGACTTTCGATAAGAAATTGCAGTTTGTAGAAATGATCTACAGACACTTTAAAATCATGTTTCAAAAGATGATTTTAAGTTTGTTGTGTTTGTGTGTGATGGAGTTAAAAATGGTGCTTTAAATAAAAAAGTAATTTTTTTTTCTAAATAAATATTTAAATTTTTGATTAAATACTGGTAGGTATTCATATACTTTGATTGTGAAAAACTTCAGTAATGGGAATAAAAGGGACTATTGGTGTAATTAAGAAACTTGTAAAGTTGTTTTATCTTTAAGACCTTTGATGAGAAATCGTCTCTCAGAGTATAGTGTTAAAAGTTATTACGACCTTGCAACAACATTTGGTACCCATTTAGCTGCCACCATTATTTGGTGCTCATTTCACTATTTTATAGCTACCACGGATATCATTTAGTGGTGAACGCTGCACTAAACTAGCTACTCACATTAAAATTTAGATTAGATCAAATATTCTTATATTTTATCCTCCGATTACATACTTATCATAGCTCCGAATACATAAATTTCATTTTTGAAAAGACATGTACTCAAAAACGTTTAAAAAGAGCAGTTGCTTGCCTACATAGGCTGCCTTCATAATAACTTTTAATAAATTTCAACAATTACAACCAAACAGGGAATCGAACCCAATTCGTCTACTTAACGTCGTCTGCAGTCCAGGGCCTTATACGATGTACTACCACAGCCACGCGAAGAAGTTATAAACATAAGTAATGTTAAAAAGGCATAACAAAAAAAGGGAAGTAAGATAATTGAGTCGTAATAACTCAGTTTCCATTTAAGCAATCGACATCAAATAATGTGGAAGACTATCTTCTGAATAAATATTTTAAGTTTGCCAGATCGTTTTGTTAAGATCGCTTGAACAAAAGCAGATATTTGCAATATTAAACTATACTGCTCATTTTTGCGAAAGTGCGAATACTTAAATTTGAGTACGTCATCGCTCATTTACGATGCAATTGTACTATAAAAACACTTCCATGAACTAATTTCAAGCACTATTTTTATAGTGTATATAACATGAATTTACATAACTTATAATTTTCCTGCCTTTTTTAAAACAAATCATTGAATTAATATATACAAAACAAAGTCTTCATTACTTAAATTACTTTCCATTGCGCTTCAGGAATCTCCGTAAAGCCTAATCTATTTAGCATAGTATTCGGTTGCTAATATATTGACACTGTCCAATTTCGAATGCGCATCCAACTCTATAGAGTGGATCAAAACTCGGAATCTCGGTCTCCAGTGCCAAATGCTATGTATATTGCATAATAAACATCAGCAGTTCTGTAATTGAGTCAGGCCAAGGAAATGCATTCGAAACTGGCAACTGTGTTATTTATTTCAATATGATCCGGGTTGTAAATCTCATTCGACGAAGCTGTGAGAGTGTCTCTATTATTGAGGCTTCATTGTATGGAGGATATATATTTCACTTAAATTATCTGATGGAATCGTATAGTTATGTGCTGGTGTTTAGTTTCAATAGTTATGGATATAGTTGTAATCTGATGTCTTAGGGTATGAAGTAGGGTAAGGTAGAGGGACAATGGGACTTAAAACTAGATTTTTGATGTTAAAAGTCAATTTTGTTTTCAGGAAAACGTTTTAAAAATTATAGTTGTTTTATGAAAACGTTCACTTATTTATTGGTAACATAATCGTATATTTTTATATAATTATGAGGTTTATAAATATTTTTAATAATTATTTTTCTAAAATCACATACGATTCATATATGGGGTAATTTGGATCCCCAATGGAAATAATGCAATTTTTCGTATAAAAACGTATTATTAGTACTTTTCTAGTTAAATTATTAACTTGAATGAAATAAAATAGAATGAACAAAAACCTTCAACTTATCGTAGTATATTTGACTATCAACGGATTGTTTTATAACAGTCTATTCAATAAACAAGTTATAATGCGCCATTTTTTAAAAAAAAACTGACGTTTTTTTATTAATCATTACATTCGAACATTTATTAATCATCTTATATTTTAATTCATTTTATTTTATTCAGAAATCTAAACTGCATTTACGGCATTTTTAATTTGTTTCGCAGACGTTTTTTTTCTATTTAATTTAAAACACATTCTGTTTCACTTATTAATAAAACAAACAAAGGAGTTCATTTTTTATCGAAATTTTTTATTGACAGTTTATTTTGAATAGATACAAGTATGTTACTTCATTATATTAACATATGCAGTGTTAAATATATTGCAGTTAGTTCTTGTCATTTATAAGATTCGAAATTCGTATTTTTCTAG
>OZ010667.1:42391908-42439408 GCA_963932185.1 Troglohyphantes excavatus | reverse complement strand
ATGCCGACTTATATTTTTAATTCCATTTGAATACGTTATTTACCTAAAACTGTAATTACTGAATTAATATTTGTATTGCAACAGTAAATCCAACGAATATTTTTACAATCCCAGTTCTTGACTACGAAAGAGTAAAGGTTAAACAAGTAAACTTCGTCGGACATTTTTATTAAATTCTCTTCATTAGCGAGGTGCTAGATTTATCTTATATCATCACTCAGCGTGAGAGCCTCGTAAAGAGAGTTAAACAAAGACCCCGATCTCTGATTTGCAGTTGCGGTCGTTAACGTGGAAGCGGCAGCTCATAAAATAAGATCCACCCACTATTTCTGTCACGTAGCAGTGAAGTGAGCGATTTGGGAAGGTCGGAACTTTAAGATAACACTTTTCGTTTGTGTTGTAGAAAGTTTAGTAATGAAACGATTATTTGAAACTGGGTTTATTCCACAGAATCTGTGAAATACAAAACCTGCGTGCTGTTGAAAAAAATATAATGTTGGGTACTAATGTAATATACAGCAACTAGCATGTTGGTATAAACAAAATTCTAACATGTTTTTATGTGAAAATGGAATTAACTTTAATGATGAAAACAATAAATGATAATTTTAGTTGTGTTTCATTTGATATAATTTTTTTTTTAGTTTTTATTATTTAAATAAGTCAATTTAAATATAAATAAAATATTTCATGAAAATTTATTTAAAAAAAACTTTAATACGTAAGATAGATCAGTGCTTAAACCCTATATACTTTATTCTAATTGCTGTTTATTAAAGTTTAGGCATGTTTATAACGGAACCTGGAAAGTCAATTTCTTCAAAAAAACATATTTTATTTTAACTGTAGTTTTGAAGTGTTCTGAAACTTTTTTCTCTAACTCATTTTCAATTTTGTTTCTACAATAATTAAAAATTTATTTTGAAAATGTTTTTGTTCAACTGAATGTGGCATAACTAACGAATATGATATTTTTCTTTATTTTGTATCTCAGAACCACATGTTTTATAAAATCATTGTCCTTTTTCACAATAACTACTATAGTTAAAACTTTCACAATTTTACAGTACCATTGCAAGGTATGTGAGTTTATTTTAAAGCTTGATATTTGCTATATATTGCAAGAATTTTATTAATCATGCCAATTTTAAGGTGAAAAAATACTATTGTTTGTGAATTTTTGGAGTTTCGTGAGTATTTTTATTTTTAAATATTTCAGTCGCTGAATCCGTACTTCAAACAAAAATTATATAAACAAAAATTCCATGTGTACATTGATGTCAGACTTCTGTGAAAAAGGTCCATACGAAAGTGATTTTTAACATGGAAAACGTAAGATTTTCGACTTTCTGGTCCTTTTACATAGACAACTCAAGAAACTGAGTACTTTCAATATAGTGATAGCATCCTTGCATTTTTAACGATGGTTATTTATGACATATAAATAATGCTTCATTTATATAAATAATTTATTTATTATAATAATAATTTTTTAATTATAAAATAATTTATTAATAATTATAAGAACAAATTTCTGAAGCTCCTTTTAAATACCCGCAAAATTTTTAATTTATAAATTATTCACGCAAATATAGTTTTGTATGAAACCCAGCTTTCTAGCATAACCTTTAGATAATGAAACACCAATTTCAAGAATGTATCCGTGCATCCATTTATGACAATAACTTTCAGCTAAGTGAACATTCCCCAGTCAGTCATAATTATTATCTCATGCTTTGAGATAAGAAAGCATTTCCCAAATAAAAATAAATCACGAAAATTGGAAATGCAATCATTTTTCGAATGGCTTTCCATTTGGATGATTCAGCAAACAAAGTTATTTTTGTACAGAATGTTATAATAGTTGTTAAGGGAAAACTGTGTTCTATTTTAGAAAATTACTTTTTAGTTTATATTCGATGTAATGTTATAGTCACCTTTAGAGAAGAATTGAACTATGTATTTTTCAAACATAACTTGAATGGAAATTTCTACTGACTTTTTTTTTTTTTTGTAAATGTAAATTGTACTCAAAATCAAAATCATGAGAACACTGTCAAAAGTGAATATTCAAATTTAACAAAATTATCATTAAGTATAATTTGATTAAATTTTCGACAAAAATGAAGAAATAAATTGACAAAAATCACAAAATACTTCTCTATTTTGTATATTATATGGAAAATTCGTGGAAAATGTGTCGTCATTTTTAACAACATATTTAATCGGAATAGATTTAACGACAAATTTGAACTTCCATTTTTTTACGGTGAATAAGGGTAGGTAAAATGTAATTGGTGGAATCTTCTTCTGAAACTGAAAATTCGTTAAAAATAATTTATAATTAGCATCATATTAAAATATATATATATATAATTAACTTAGTCAATTGTATATTCGTTTGTATTATTTGCATTCTTCTTATAATATTTATTATTCAATAAACAATGTGGGTAATTCTTTAATATTTATTACTCTTTTAATTATGATACCACTATAAATAAGCAGCAAAGAGTATTAAACAATTAACCTTCTGACGAGCTGAACGACAAATGTCGTCCATGGATTTCTAGTTTTTATAGCAATACACATACACTTTAAATTTATAAAAATAGTCGATGTTGAAATATTTTTCAAATCTAAAGCGATGGGTTGTGTCTTGGAAGCTATATCCATTAAAATTATAAAAAAGATAAACGTTTATGTTATATATGTATTGGAAATATAAAGTAAACTATTCACAGGGAAAACAACTTTACAAGTTTATCCCTTTTTTAACCACTTAGAGGGTTAACGTCTAATGATTTCCTCTGTCTGGAAGCAACCTGCTATAACTCTTAAAGATGCTCCTTTTTAAAGATGGAGCAAAATTCTTTTATATAAAGTTTAATAATTTATTTTAGAAAACTCAATTTTTTGTCAATGGTTATTAAGCACATTAAACCTTGAATATGCTTTATAATAACCAGAACAAAAATATTACAGTACCGACGACACGACCTGCACTCGCCTTATTCATGAATATTTGATCCCCCCCCTCAAAACTATGTAGTAATGAACTAGATTATTTAAACTAACTAAGAGAGAAAAAGAAATATTTTCCTATTATTTTTCGTTGAAGTATCAGTAAAGTTTTCATTTCTTGCGTCAAAAAAAATATCTTACATCAAAGCACTCTTGCGATATAATCAACTCAACACAATTTTCCATGTACTCTTGAACAGATTTCTCTTTTTTAAAACAGAAATTTTTCACCTTTCTGCACAAAACTTTGTTTAATGTTATGTTATATAATTACTATCTCACGCAAATAAAGTTATTATTAAGTTTCACTTTAATTTACCGTCCACAATCATTTTAAGACAAGTATTTTTTAATCGCAGTATTTTTTTTTATTTTGTTATGAAGGCTCAAATTTTAAAAATAATATTTATTAACTTGTAAAGTTTCACATATGTCATAACTACAATATTAATTAAAATATAATTGACATAGTTAAGTATAGTATTTAAAGTAAAATATATAAGTGCAATTTTAATTATTCAATATAAATTGTCCATTTCATATATATATATATATATATATATATATATATATATATATATATATATATATATATATATATATATATATATATATATATATATATATATATATATATATATATATATATATAACGCTCTGGACTGTGGTGCTGAGGATCTGGGGGTTCAATTACCGGTTCTTGGTTATAATTGTCGATATTTATTGAAAGTGATTCATGAAGACAGTCATAGGAAGGCTATCATCTACTCTTTTTGTTCATTGTACTCATTTTTGAGCACATGTCTTTTTTAAAATTGAAACTTACGTACTCGGAGCCATAATAAGCCTCGAATATATTCAAAAATGAGTAATTTTATTTTGAATACTTATTTTAAACAATAGCAAACACAGACATTGGTTTGACGTCAGCATTGCATTTTGCCATTTTTAGAACAAATAAGGCAATAAAAGAAGCAAAGTGGTTCTGTTCAACGGTATAGGATTTTCTTCACTGCATGACTAAATTAAGAATTAATTTCCTTTCTTTCTTAATTCCCAAGGGATAGCAAAAATCAGAGTGCATTGTCTAGACTATTTTATTTGTCAAACAGTCCATTATTTCTTCCGGAGTCGACCCATAATTGTATTAAATGCGTGGATTCCATTCCAATGTACCAAGAATATATCCTAACTAAATTGACAAGATGAAAAGAAGCTACTCACGCAAATGTTTTAGTCATACTACCTTTATATTTCGGCGCTGTATTGATTTAATATTAAAAGTTGAAGCTGATTCTCTAAGTTGAATTTTGTTTACTCAAAAGTAATGAAACTATAATTTGCATAAATTCATTTGAAATAATAGCACATCAGTTTATATCCAACCTATGTACTGCCGGAAATCGATTGATTTCGCTACATCTATACAGAACTTGCTGACTTTACTTAGAATGCTGGGCAAATTTAAAACACTTATATTTCTATTTAACTGGCTCCATACACGCCCAAATTTACTAGTTAGTTGTTAAAATGGATATATAACGTATTCCAAATAATATAAAGTGGACGAAAAATCCCTGATACATTTTAAATGTAACATACAATAATGCGATTACTGTAATAGAGAGCGGTTTGGCCTAAAATGCTTATCACGATTAATAGTTTTTAAACAAATAAAAATTTTAGTTCCGAACTTCGCCCATAGATGGTGCTATACTTTAAAAACATCAGCGAAACGGGGAAACGGGTACAGTAATATGGGGATTGAACTGGAGTACATTAGGATGTGTGTTTTGACTTACAACGGGCGCACATAATGTGTTACGGGAGAAGATAGCCCTTTATATTTTTTTTATAACTGCTTATAACAAAATAAATTACCTGTAACTAAATCTATCAAGATTTAGATGTTTTTTTTTATGTTTTTAAGTTACAGCACCATCTATAAAAAAATGAAAAATGAAAATTTTATATTACTAAAAAGAATTTCAGTACGAATAATTTTTCTCCAAACTACCATAATTTTTTTTAATACAATCACACTGTTTTACGTCAATTACTTGATTTTATATCATATTTTAAAATGTAATAGGTATTTTGGTCTAGCCTGTATATTCTTACAAACACCACATCGCTTTCGTTATTACTACATAAGGTTAAATTTTTCTTAATCATTCAAAATTAACTAATCTTTGAATAGAGCGTAGACCATTTTCGAAACCCACTATACCCCAAAGGGCTCTAGCACACTTTAAGTTTTAACCACTGTCCCAAAACCCAATTACAATTTCATCCAAGTTCCAAGCATAAAATAAAACCATAACAAAACAAAAAACAATTTTAAATTACCTTCCACCTTACTTAAAACTCACCCAATCTTCATTTTTATTCCACACGTTCCTTTGAACTCCCAATTTACTTCAGTTGGGAATTTATT
The DNA here is from genome assembly GCA_963932185.1 of Troglohyphantes excavatus. Taxonomy (NCBI): domain Eukaryota; kingdom Metazoa; phylum Arthropoda; class Arachnida; order Araneae; family Linyphiidae; genus Troglohyphantes; species Troglohyphantes excavatus. The sequence goes on along the minus strand of OZ010667.1, from coordinate 42,433,947 downwards.
CAAAACAATTTAAAGACAGTCCGCCCCCTCCCCCCTTTTCGCCCTACAGGAACTGAGTCGGAAAGAGGGATTTCCGACTGAGCTCGCTACTTCCCCCCCCCCCCCCCCCGGCACAATCGTGTTCTAACAAATTCACCACATAAAGCCCCAAACGAGAAATTTAGTCACGCTCCGACTTTGATCGAAGTACTTTTTACAGGAAAAGTCCAAACAATTCTCCTAGATTGGGGCTGGGGTATTTGACCGAGCGGCCTTAAAGCCATTGTCTCTAAGGTATTGTTAGAGTAAATATTGGATTTTTCTTTATTGGTAAGTGCTTTCGTTTATAGCGATGATACATTTTATTTTCTAAAGGTCTTAGGTGAGCCATTAGTGTGGGAATATCGCCAATAATGCTAACATCCCCAATGAGGGATTGCATTTCTATCTTTCTTTCTATCTATCTATCTATTCATATATATATATATATATATATATATATATATATATATATATATATATATATATATATATATATATATATATATATATATATATATATATATATATATATATATATATATATATATATATATATATATATATATATATATAAATAGTAGTTATGTTATTTTTAGTTATTAAGTTTAGAAATCATGAAATTTTTAGAATTTAAAAAAAAAATCTTACACACACAGTTAAACAATTTTTAACCTCTATTTTAAACAGTTCTTTCTTCAAACTTTAGGAATTTATTTAGAAGTCATGATAATGTTATAACATCAAGTTTATATATATAACATCCAATATGCAAAAAATTATCATGAACTCTCATTAATGTTTCAAGTACAGAAGTACTTGTTTGCCTAAAATAATAATATTTTGGCTATATGGTTAAAGCAACTTCGTGTTTTTCTTAAAATACACAAAAAAACTATATACTTCATGAACAATTTTACTAAAAGTTTCAAACGAAATCATTCGAAAATATTTTATAGCCAAATACTGAACATTTACATTGTCTACGAATTTAGAATATGGCTGCATATGATATGAGACACAACATAAACATTGTTAAAGAAGCTTTACTACTTCGGTAAAACATGGTTACAAAGGCAGTTTTCAACCTTTATTCCGTTTTATACTTAAAAGCACGAATGTGGAACATTTCTAACTACTTTACAAATGAAATATAATAGAAAACTTCCCATTTCATATAAAACGTTAAACCAGGAAATCTTATGATAACAATAGTGTTTTGGGAAGATAAAGTAACTAAATTTCAGTATTTTGCAAAATATATTCATAAGTTTCTTTAGTATGCGACTGAAGTAAGAAGACAAAATTGTATCAAACACATAGAATATACATTTAAAAATAAGGATTCACTAAAGAATTGTTTTCAGAAGATTGAACTTTTAAGAATATGTAAAGGAATATTTTATTTGGTGTCATTTACAAATTTTGATTTTGATAAAAAAAAACTATTTGTTTTGAAAACTAATTTTAAGGATATTAACGTGTCTCCAAAAGTTGTAATAATACAAGTGACTTTTCTTTTTGTATCTTGAAAGTTCAGCTGTGCAATACGTTGGCACTGTTAACGAAACTTATTACACATTTTCATTAGCTGTCTTGCATTAACATTTAATTAAACCTGCTGAGTAAACAGATGCTTAGAAAAGAAACCTTTCATTATCAACAGAGAACTTGGTAGGGTGATATTGACACAAACACTAAGACGTTCATTTTGCTAGACATGTAAACACAAATTAGTTTACATTGTGTTCTAAAGAGTTCAAATTATTTTTAGTCTAGGGCAGAAATAAGGTTCGCTTTTATCATCTGATTGTCTTAAGAAATATTTGTAACTGTATTAACCTTCAAATAATAATCATCATTAGGAATTCTAACATAAGTCTTATTCTTGTCTACATTAAAGAAATGTAATCTGACGTTCGTTTGAGTTAAACTTATAAAGTACACTGAGTTGCCAAGATATTATAACCATCTGACGATTTTAAGTAAATAATCTATGAAGTGACATTGTTTCTTCCAGTTGGTGAGAGAAGTATAAAAAAAAGGAAAGGTGATTGCTTACAACGTTAGTAGAAGGATTGTGTTTGAATAGGTATGGATAAGAAACGGGATTGGGCAGTATTAAACGTGGGATGTTTACGGGTACTCAATAATAACATATTTTCCCTTCCCAACAATTCGCTTATATTTTAAACAAGTCGCTTATATTTTAAACAAGTCGCTTATATTTTAAACAAGTCGCTTAAATTTAGTAGCAACATACTGAATAGATTAAGTATAGAAAAATAAATATTTGGCCAAACAATGACCATCGCCCAACAGTTTGTCACTATTTTGTAAAATTGTGGATAACAAGGTCTATCGAACGTTTAAGTATTCTATAGAACATAGAATATACAAGTATGCATTTCTCATTTTTAATTAACTGACATAAATTTCTTTTTATTGCATTTGAATAGTTACTTCAGTTTACAAAACAAACTACTAAAATATTTAAATCTCTTTCTATGCTATCCTTTATGACTTTATAAAAATAAGTTTTAAAATACATAGGCGAATTAAAGAAAAGTTCCCTTTTTTTAAAAATCCCCTAAAACAAATTCAATTGCAATACATTAAAATTGTAGTTCAAGAAACTAAACACTAATAAAAAAGAATCGCAAATAATAATACATTTTATCATTTGAACAATTAATACTGGAAAAACTGTCGAAGGTTTTCAATCACTTAAAACAAACGCTTACATAATAATCGTTCTATAAAAATAATTCTTTACTCAAGCTATAGAAATCTCGTATGAGCCCACGCAAAGAAAAAAAGAGTAAAACGTCATGTCTGGGGGATAAACAATGCTAATAGAGAAAAAGGCCTTCCATGTACCTTAAGAGCTTGCAACCATCCATCTAAAGAACACGATCATCTTAAACCCTTGGGCCATTTGTCGCGAGTCAACCATATCCTTTGCGATATGCGTTATTTTTACTTTCATATTTTGTTCGTAAATGAATAAAATATGTTTTAAAAAACGTTCAGTATTTTTACAAGGAAAAGATTGCGGAAAGAAGCCTTGAGGTATTTATCACTTTCATGAAGATAGATTTTCAGATTTAATTTTATGAAGACATTTCTATTTTTTAGACGAGATATAGAAAATGATGCCATATGTAATTGAGTCACAATTCCTAAATGGGTTTGGTATTTAACATTAGGACTTCCAATTTCGGAATACGAGATAATTTTTTGTAAGTCTCATCATTTCATTAGTATAAAGAAACTTTCATTAATCTATGAATACAAAGCCAAAAATAAAACAATAAACAAATTATTAATAACAGAACGAAACCAAAGACATATATCTACCTTACTGATTTTGATTACTCTTTTATTAAATAAAAACTTTGTTGTAACATCAAATAAATCTAAATATCATATACACTATTTATGTAGTAAAGAACCTTTTTACGCCTCTTAGACGCAACGAATCTTAAAACATGAGGTGAAAAAAGAAAGAGAATTTCATCGACTAGTGACAAATAGTACTTTAATTTTATAAATATCAGTGGTTGTTTTTTTCTTTTTAAATTTACGTTTAAAGTCATTCATTTTAACGGGTTTTATTTAACAAATCGAACATAATGCTGCCATTCATGAACAGAGAGTTAAACTTTTTATTTTTTGGCTCTACCGAATGGGTGGAGGGGAGGGGGGTATTCATGTTATAATTATTGTAAGTGCAAGACAAACTCATTTAAGTCTGAAATCATTGTTTAATTAATTGTTTCACGTTATTCAAGAACATTAAAATTAGCAGAGGAATATTTTCCAATTGAATGTTTTATAAGAAATTTTAAATATATTAATATTTTATCGTTGATTTTATGACTTTATTTAAAATTAGTTTGAAAAATGTGTAATCACAAATGAAAAGTTTTTTTTTTACAAAATGACAGTTTCTGTGAAAATTATGCAGTTGTCGTAAAACAAATTAAGTATAAAAAATTTATACGACTCTTAACTTTTACGATCTATAAACGAACCGGTATAAAAGTTTCGAGTTTTTATGAATTATAAAACAAAAGTTAATATTGTGATACATAAATTTGGGCTAAAAAGGGCAGAGAAAAGATCTGATCTGGACATCTTTTTCTTAAATATATGATTGGAAACACTTTGTTAATTACATTGTTACTTATTTTTAAATTGATAAAGTTTCTTCGTTGATGACCCCAAAATTAACTGCAAATTTCCAAATCGCCTAATATTAGCAAAACAAAAATCTACATTTGTTTCTTCTTTGAGTTTTTAAATACTTTATTGAAGGATGTAACATTATACTAAATTTGTTGAACGATGGAAAATTCAACAGTTTGATAAAAAATTAGGACTTCTTGAACAGGTTCAAAATACCTACACGAAAACTTGCCTGTGCTTAATCTTAATTTTATTGTTGTATGAACGCATATATTTTAAGGTAACCTAAGCAAAGCGTAGCCACACAGTTTTTTTTAATATTAAGCCAATAAATATTATTTTGTCAAAACAGTTCAATAAATTATTTTCGTTTGATTCAATTTAGACAATTTTCATACCTCTCTTTAAATATTTGATTATCATTTTCGTAAAAAAAAACTTATTTTAATGAAAACCAAACGAAATACTCAAACTAATAAAGCAAAGCTTAGATAATTCATTCATGCAGGAGAAGTAGACAAACTCAAAGTCGGGTATGATAAAAATAAGTATAAGATAAAATATATTACAAATATTTTTCATTAGAAATAGTATTTAGAATATTAAAAAACCATAATAAAATCTCCATATAATTTATAAAGTAATAAATACTCATTTCACCAAGTACCGATTATTTTTAATTATACAAAACTCCGGTTATATATGTGATGGGTCAATATTATTTTGTTTACAATTTCTTTTTATATATTTCATTTTTAACATAACTCCTTTACTGATTTTAAATATTGTACTTATAATGGAAATAAAAAACATTCTTATACTACAAGCTACATATCATTCATATAAATAATGCATTTTTGAAAGTTTACATGCGAATTTCTTTATACTTTATCTTTCCGAGATATATTCTTGTTTCTTAAGGAGTTTTCCTTTATTCAAAACATTGGCTTTCTATTCCAAAAACAAGCATTCTTTTGGAGGTAACTAAAAAAAAACCAAGAATTCCACCGGTTACATTAATATTTAGAGAAACGAAAAACGAATTTGCGTCTAAAATGTAGCAATTTGTATTTATGTAATGTGCTTCGTTCAACACCTGATGCTTCAAATACAAGAGAACACTTTGTAAATCCTTTTTGAATATTTTAAAACGATAGATAACCGTAAAGAAATAGTTAAAATAAACACGTAACCCTAAGAAATGCTTTGGAATAACTTATTATGGGTAATAGGTAAGAGACAAAAAATTAAGAATTTAGAAATTCATAAATCAATATTCAGTTAAGAGGTGTTACTTTAGTTTTTAGGCTGTCTTACCAAACATAATTCTAACAACGGCCCATTCGATATTGTGTCCTCTTCCTTATTTCTCCCTTTTGTTAGTTATATCAATATTCCACTGATAAAGCTTTAAGTATAAAACACAATTCAAAAATATAAAACTACGTCAAAGACATATCAAATATCCAAACTTTATTGATAATGTAAGTTTACATAGTGGGCGTTTATTATTGTAATGAAGAAATATTTACATTTGGCACTTTGATTGAAATTTTAGAAAATGGTAATAAAAATAAATATTTTCGCTTCAAGAATATTACTAATAAAACACAAAGGACAATGTCCTTCCGGAAGCGCTTTTGTACGTAAAAAATAGTACAGTAACTCCAAGTTAGATTGTTATTCGTCTGTCTCTTAAAAGCGAAATCGTGTTTGATTAATACTTGTATCCGTTCCATCTCTATTCATTACTAAAGTATCCCGAATGTAAGTGAATTAAATTAATGGAGCCTCATGGTAACTCACCCACACTGCATTTATTATTAAAATATCACTTTCTGTGGTGTAGTAACCAATCTGCGAAAAAAAGGGGTTGTAATTGCTACAAGCTGTTTTTCTATTGGTGGCTTTCAAATAAAGAAGTTCTTACTATTTTCATTTTGTTTAATTTGTCCGTTATTTGTACTTTCTTGAAAAGATGGCACAGAAACTTATTTTTATGCAGATTTTAAGTTATTAATATTTTGTTTAAGGTCACGCATAATAAGAATTCTTATTTTATAGAGTCTTTGAGCCTATGTAAGTATGTGTAAAATATTTCATCCATGTAAAATATTTAACTATTAAAATATTTTATTACATCATATTATATTATTTTTTTTATTCAGTCTACTTTGGCTACCTTTTATTTAGAAAACAGCTAACGTTAAAATATTTGAATTTTTAAAAAGGGATTTTTTTCTATCTGGTTCCATCCTAATGCTAATTAGTTCTTAAAGCTCCCCAAACATGTTTCTACTTTCAACCTCTAAGTCGGACTAATTATTTTATTTCAAAAGTTCATATTTTCTTTTTATAAACTTGGTTTTATTTCTGCTATAAAAAAACATCTGCATAAGGCATATTCCTACTTGGGGAATTTAATACATAAAAAATAAATTAATACTTTTCTTAAAAGCATATGGTTCAATTTTTTAATATCATGTTGTAATAAGAAATAAAAAAATCAAATGTTTTACAAAAACTCCATTGAAAAGTTGTACGCATATTTCAATTATCTACGTTTGATGAGTTGTACGTAAACTTTAATATAAATGTTCCAGGCTTTGAAAAACAATTTACATTTCCTTTGAGAGTTCAGATTTTTTTGGTTTCTCTTCTTTTACCTATCAGAAAGCGACCATCACTTATTTTTGTGCATAAAATTTATCGCTTTTGAATTTCATAACGATCTTTTAAAATAGGCTGTTGCAATTTTATTATTTGCCAATAAAATTTTATAAATGTCATTAAATATTTCAAAGGTACATAAAATAACACCCACATTTCAAACATTCAAATATTCAGAATTTTTTATCTAGGTTAATGTGTCCCACAATTTAAAAATATAATTTTTGATTAAAATTGTCGTATTTTTTATATACTGATTTTAATGCGCATATTCCGCTTTTAAAACTGTATTTGTTTAAGTGGGTCAATTACAACGAAAGGTATGTTAATTTCAATACATTGCGATGATACAAAAATACCCAAAAAACGTATATTTTAATTGATTTTTCTTAAAAATAAAAACTTTGCAATATGTTGTGCACAAAAAAAACCTTGAAAAAGTTGTAAAGACATTTTTTAATTAAAGAGGAATTTTTATTAAATGTGTTGAAATCAATGAATTAAATATTTTGTTTCACACTGCGTACTTTAAGTTAAGCTTTTTTATGTAAACTATATTATTAATTCATTATTAAGATAACAAATAATTCGCCATCAATAACACACTTTTTGTTTCAATGTGTGTCATTTCTATATTTTAAAAAGTAGATGTTTAGGTAATTTATACGAACAAATCAAACACAACGGCTAAATAAACCAAAACCAGATCCTTAAAATACAGGATTATTTATTAAATTGTGTTGAAAACAATCAATTAAATATTTTGTTTCACGTTGCGTACTTTAAGGTTTTTTCTTGTTTATATAAACTAAATTATTAATTCATTATTAAGTTAACAAATAATTCGCCATCAATAACACACTTTTTGTTTCAATGTGTGTCATTTCTATATTTTAAAAAGTAGATGTTTAGGTAATTTATACGAACAAATCAAACACAACGGCTAAATAAACCAAAACCAGATCCTTAAAATACAGGATTATTTATTAAATTGTGTTGAAAACAATAAATTAAATATTTTGTTTCACATTGCGTACTTTAAGGTTTTTTCTTGTTTATGTAAACTAAATTATTAATTCATTATTAAGTTAACAAATAATTCGCCATCAATAACACACTTTTTGTTTCAATGTGTGTCATTTCTATATTTTAAAAAGTAGATGTTTATATAATTTATACGAACAAATCAAACACAACGGCTAAATGAACCAAAACCAGATCCTTAAAACAATATACCGCTTCAGTGACATCCATTCTTTAATGGAAGAGTTTAGAGTTTGAACTCAGGAATTTCGACAAGCAATTATTTTCTTGTTAGACTTGAATTGACAGTTTAACATGATCTAAAGTAACTCAACAGAATGAAGCAGTTTCGTAAATTAATTAAACGTGTATGAGTTAGGGAATTTTTACCAAAGGAGGTCTTTTTAAGCGGAGAAGACGGTTTGAAGTTTAAAGTATTTCGAAACTACAAAGAATAAAAACTTCATTAACTCCAAGGTTAAGTTGCTGTTTTATTAAACCGCGTGTTTTAAGGAAAAGGGAGACATTCTGTAATTAAGTTAATACCAAAAGGGGAAAAGGAACAAAAGAATTAGGTTGCATACAGTTTATGGAGCTTTCTAAAGATTGCTGTTGTTGTAAAAGTAAATGGGTAGTGTTATGTATCCATGGTTACCAAGGGAATTTAATAATTAGTTACAAAATGGGATAATAATGTTATTATTAAACATATTATTTAATTATAACTAATTTGGTACTCTAAAGCAGTGTTTCACAAATTTTAAATGACCACGGACCACTAATTTGAATTTCAGAAAGTCGATAATAACTATTATTTAATACATTAAATTAATACTTAGGTGCTAAATATAATTTAGGTACTTAATATATTTCGTTTATGAAATACTTATTTTATAAATAAATTTATTAATTAAAAATAATACAGTTTTTAAAGTAAAATGTCTTATCAAGGAAACATATATCGAATTCATTTCTGATTAATTGCTATTATAAGCAAAGCAAGCGCATGAAAGAGATAAAATAAGAATATTTTTTTATAGCATACACATTTTTATTTCGAATTATGTTTTTTATTTTAAAATGAATACTTCCTAAGCAACACGCTTTTTTGAAAAAACCAAAGGATGGAATCTAACAATGGATATGAAAAGTCTGTGGAGTTAAACAATGGCTTCATGGACTACTTAGAATTCTCTCGAGGTTCACCAGTTATTCAGGACCACGGATTGGAAATTACTGCTCTAAAACCCATTATGTTCAATATTATAATTTAAAAAACAAAAACGTAAATGACAACTAAAAGTAGAATATTATTTCTTGGATAAAACAAAGAAGGAACAAACAATAAGTACATCATGCTCATTTAATAATCTGTATTTACTGAAAAAAATATGTAAACTTTATAATAATCGTTATTTACCATTTCGAGATTTCCATATATAATAAAAACTATATATAGTTTTATTATTTTGATAGATTAATTTTATTATGTTAACAATTGTAAATGAGGTTCTCTAATCAGTGATGCCGGGCAGACACTTTCACAACTGTGCATATAAAACTAAAAAAAAAGCCCTTACGTCTCAGTAATATAATATATATATATATATATATATATATATATATACTATCTTAGCTTGAACCTAAAGTTTAAATATATTTCAATCATGTCCTGTCTACCCTCGTGTGTTCATTTCTTTGCTAAAACACAATATATATATATATATATATATATATATATATATATATATATATATATATATATATATATATATATATATATATATATATATATATATATGTATATATATATATATATATATATATATATATATATATATATATATATATATATATATATATATATATATATATATATATATATATATATATATATATATATATATATATATATATATATATATATATATATATATATATATATATATATATATATATATATATATATATATATATATATATATATATATATATATATATATATATATATATATATATATATTGTGTTTTAGCAAAGAAATGAACACACGAGGGTAGACAGGACATGATTGAAATATATTTAAACTTTAGGTTCAAGCTAAGATAATATTTAAAACGGAACATTTAAGTGGGTGCCGACGATATTAAACCCACTGGGACGAAACACGACCGATCACATGAAGATTGTAAACATGAATGAATAGTTGCCACCACTAAGTTACAAGTTTATATGCATGGGTTGTTCTATTACAAACAAGCAGGGGTGATGGGAAAATGGGCATTGAAATCCTACATATATGTATATATATATATACAATTATATTTATATATAGTAAACATTATTATAAAACATTAAAAATACAGAAGGGAAAAACTATTTTCCATTCAACAGTTGGCGGCATCCGAAAAAGAACAGATGTGTTTTTATTTAATGTAAAAGCTTTTCTAGAGAGGATCATAGCCTATGCATGACCAATAAATAATTTAGAATGAGATAGTACAGAAAAAACTTCTTGCTTTCCTTTTCCCATTTTTAGGGTTATTTATAATTCAGTCGTTTGGGGTTACTTACAAGTATCTGTAAGATATAACATATAATATAAAAAACATTTTCAAATGCACAGTCGAAGAGTTCATGTAACGTAAGTTATTGTACTATTAGTTATTCTGTAATAGTTGTTATATTTTATATGTTGTGTAGAACTTGGTTTACTTTTTCTAGGAACTTAATTGTAAATCAATGAAAATAAAGTATTATATCATATGGCTAGGTTGATGATTAAATTTCAAGCACTCCCGTTTCTAGTTTTAAAAAATGTAATTTACTGAAATAAGCTAATTTTTTTTTAAAAATACTTAGCCGTTTTATTGAAAAGAATCACGATTTTGAAGTTTCATATTTACCATTCCTTATTGCAGAGCAAAATGGTTGATTATTATGTATTTGGTTTCAATAGAATTAGTACGTTATTTGTTTAACTTTTAAAATACGAATTTATTTTAATTAATTAGTTATTTTAATATTCACTAAATATGGAAATTTAAACTATTAAAAATAATTTCGCAGTTCAAAAAGAAGTTAAATAATTATTGATAATATTAATTTTCGTGCATATAAATTTGAATAAATCTATGGTATCATTTAAAAAGCCTTAAATTATCTTGTATAAAAATTTACAAAGTAATATTAGAATCAGTTATATAATTAATAGAAACTATTATCGCATAATCAACTTATGGTTAACTAACTTATTTTCAACAATTATTGTCAAATGTCATAATTTTTTATCTAAACCGTTGGAATGATTCTGCAAATTTTTAGATTTTTTTTATAGTAAAAGATTATGAAAATCAAAATATCACTCTTAAAATAAATACTCAAAAATAAGTAAAGTTTACTCGTTTTTGAGTATATTCGATGCTTACTATGTCTCCGAATACATAAGTTTCAATTATTTTTTTTAAAAAGATATCTACTCAAAAAGCAGTACAATGAATAAAAAGGGCTAAGCTACATAAGCTTACTTCATAAATAGCTTTCAATAGATATCAACAATTACAACCAAGACTTACCTCGAATCGAACCCATATCCTCAAGCGCCGCAGTCCCGTGCCTTATCCATTGTACTGCAAGTGTGTAGGAAATTATAAACAGGAGATATGTTATAAAGGTGTGCCAAAAGAATGAATGTAAGATGTTGAGCTATAATAACTAAGTTTCCATTTAAGCAATCGACATCAAATAATGTGGAGAACCATCTTCTGAACTATTTTAAGTTAGTCAGATCGCTTTGTTAAGATGGCTTGAACAGAAGCTGGCATTAGCCACACACTGCTCAGTTTTAAGAAAGAATGGTTACTTAAATTTAAATACGTCATTGCTTATTTACGACGCAATTGTACTCAAATAAAATCGAGTAGATACAGGTACTAATTTTTAAATATATTTTGTTTACAGTAATCGAACATTTCATTCCATTTCTACCGTTCGGGACTGTGAAATCAACCTCAAGAAGATTTCTCCATATTTTATTTTAATGGATATATTAAAAGCGAGGTTTGAGTAAATTAAATTTTAGAAATCTGCATCTTTTAAAACCCATTGGGAAAATATGTAGATTCCCAGTAGCTGACATTTTACGAATTCTGTTAGATCTGCGAAAGTGCTCTTCTAAAATTGATTTTCCTCTTTATAAGAGGAAATATAGAAATAGGAAAATCAAACTTGAAAGCACGATATACCCTTGATATTTCGTTATAAACATGAATATAAATTCCGATGACTAATTACGGACTGCAACCTCGTAGCGATCAAATGCAAAATTAACGTTGTGTTATTGCTATTTGAAAAAAAAGAAGCGATTTAATTATTAATCAGAATAGTTTAACCATTAATCACCTGAGGGATACGGATGTCGATATCCATTCATGTATGATAAGTTAAATATGATGAATTTAAAAGTTCATTAAGAATGTTCTCTTTTATTTTTAGGTCACCCAAATAATTGTAATTTAGTCACTGACATAACTATTTATTAAACCTTTGCACTCCGATGTCGCCTCTCAGGCGCCAACATAACGACCAGTTCTTTTGTTCTTTAAAATAAACGAGAACAGCATGATCTTGTGTTTAGAACATCAATCTTTTTTTCAACTTGTTCTCTTGCAAATACAAAACAGATGAGGATTTTTTTCCCTTTATGAGTATAAAAAAAATATGTGGAAAAGAACGTAAAGAGGAATAACTGTTCCATAGAAAGAACACAAATTGTTCTTGGAGTGCAAAGGGTTAATAGAATTGTCAACATTATTCAACTAAATAGTTAATCTGACGTGCGGTTATTATCAATGTTTTATTTATAAATGAATCGAAAAGCACTTTAAGTTCAAAGCAATTTATTGAAACGTTAAGTTGAAGCTTGCTTTAAGTTAAGGGGAAAAAGGCTGTGTCAGGGGATACAACCACAGTGGTGTACGTGAAACGGCTTGTGTGTGCTACAAAAGGTATATGTGCAATCAGATACCGCCTTAACAAATTAAACACTTATAAAGTTTGCAACTCCTGATAAGCCTCTGTTTGAATTAGATAGATTATACTTTCGTCACATGCGACCACTCAAATAGACAATTGTACTGCCAAGCTACGCCACTGTGAAATACATGTGCCAAGATAAATGCAGCTCCGCATGTGTCATACGTGGCGCAACAACGGTGCTATCTGCACAAGCGCACTACATACTTACGTATCATGTGGTTTTACCAAGCAATATCCTATTAATTAAATTAAAAGACGTTTCATGCCAAAATTAAAAGTCAACATTTTAACAGTTCCTACACAAAGTGGCTATCGTACATCCCCGAAGAGAATTTCAAGTTCATATAATGTTGCCACCACATAGTTATGTCTTTATATATACAGGGATAGACTTGCGTATTCTTAGTAGTAGCACGACCATTTTTCACTACAGTATTAGAAGGGTGTCAAGAAAATTGACACTGAAAATCAAGAAAATTAAAAATTGACATTCAACAATCAAACAAATTTTAAATAAAACGTCTACATAGACATTTTTGATCAATTTTTATTTCGAATAACCTTCAACAAATCTCTCCCAGAAAAAAAAATCAGCACCGAACCTTCGTCAAAATTTTGAAATTGAATTTCGAAGGTTTTATAAAGGATATTGAAACAAGAAAAACTACAGTTTTTTTTTTAAGTATTTCATTTCCCTGCATAAAACCATTAAAATATATGCATTTTCCCTTCATGATAAAAATTAAAGTTTTTATAAAGAATTTTTTTTAAGGTTTTTCACATTTTTTATGAAGGATACTGAAACAAAATTTTTTAATTTCATAGATCTTAAAAAAAAAACCTGCAGTTTTCTTCATAAAACCTTCAATTTCAAAATTTTGATGACGGTTTTATTCTGACTTTTTTTGCTGACCTTCACTACATAAACACACTTAACGAATTAATCTAAGATCGACTTCAAATAAAATCACTCGATATTTAAGAAACTGATAACCAATTCATTTGCGAAAATAACAAACCACCCTTACGAATCAAACATAATAAGCCCCAACACCATCAATCCACATCATTTCTCTCCATCCTCCCACGCTAGCTAGGAAATGGCACAATATCCCTTTTTCACTGCCAATCCTCCCTCATTAAAACACTGGAGAAGCTGAACAGAAAAAGGGATACAAATGGGGTCGACAGTCGCAGAAATGGGACCCACCGCTGCGATGAATGCCAGGAAAGAAAGACAACCGACCGAAAATGCGCGGAAAATAATCGCCAATCAACGGAACGGAAATGTTGCGGTTGCTAACGGCAACCTTGGTTGCCTGTTTAAGTGTGATTGGGATATGTGTTTATTTGGAATTTTAGAGGTTTTCTTGGGATTGCGGAAGAGTTTTTGAGTGAGAAATAATATTCTTAGAAAGGTTTTAGTCCCTGACCTACAGAGGAACTGGCCTTTGAATAACTTATTTGCCGAGTTTGAAAGATGTACTTAGTAACCCTCTAAAAACCTTCTTAAAGCCAAAAAACATTAAAGTGTTTCTTGGTTGATTTTAAAGTTCTTTAAGATAATCACACACACAGAGTTAATAATTAGTGGAATAGTCGTATGTATATAATTATAGAACCTTTTCTATCTATTTATGAACAGCACCTTACTTGATTTTGTAATTATATTTATTGTCGATCGTACGGCTCTCTAGCCGGCAGCGATTCAAGCACAACCATTACGGTGTGTGATAAGTACAAGAGTGTGTTGTTGCTACACTGCAGTGCCCCCTGGTGGTCGTCGATATAAAGTGCTATTACAAAGGTCTTGGGATCTAATCCCACATAATTATTATTTATGTTAGTTTAAAATATTCAGTTCCATTTTAAAATTTATAGTATTAAAATGGCAAATCATTGTTGCTATAAATTCCTATATTTGGGAGGTTTCAGTTTTGGCAGACAAAGTTTTCGAAAATATGTCAGATTCCATAATTTATAACAATAGTTAGATTTATGTTTAATGGATTTCATGATACTATCAGATATAATGGTTGAATAATTAATGTCAGGGAAGAATGGTGAAAAAAAATTAAAAATTTCTCAACAAAAAAAAGCATATCATATCAATAACAAAATAAGAAATGTTTACAGAGATGACTTTTAATAAACATCTTGGCGTATATTTGCGGGAAAGAAAAAATTTGTTATCTTGTTTTTCACTTTTAAATACCGTTTTCTTTGGTACAGAGTATTGCGTCTCTTGGGAGGATAGGTCACCTTAGAGAAAGAAATTTGAAATTATTTCCTTTTTAAATTTCTAATTTTTCAAACTAACTGACCAATACATTTGATAAAAATGGAAATCAAGAATCGAGTCCAAGAAGTTATAGCATACTTAGACCTTTCTCCAATCTATATATATAAATGCGAAAAACCCACTCATCACTCATCACAAATTCTCCAATCTATATATATAAATGCGAAAAACCCACTCATCACTCATCACTAATTCTCCAACTTCCTGTATACCTATGAAGATGAAATTTGGCAAATTTGTTCCTTATACCTTAAATAGGAAAAGTAAGCTATTTTTGTTCCGATCGAACGGATTTAAGGGGTTGTAAAACCCCTTTTTCGAAACTTCTCCATAGGATTAACATGGAGAACATGTAACAATGCAAAATATAAAATTTAAACAATGGAAATTTTTAATATTATGTAGCGTACGAGGAGCATTCTGATTAGCTGATGACTAAATATCGCCAAAATGTCGCCAAATAACTAAAAACTGTCGCCAAATATCTAAAAACTGTCGCCAAATTAATAAACTTCGCCAAATAAATTAAAATTTCACCGAATGAATAAAACATTTCGCCAAATTAATAAAATATCGCCAAATGAACTAAAATATGATCATATATGTAAAAATAATATAGAAACCGGCCCGTCGAACCGGGGGGGATTTAACTGTGAAAAAGAAAACAAAACGAAAAATGCTACGACCAAAAGTGCAAGCCATACGAAAAATATATTATCAAACTGAAGAGAAGTATACAGTATGAATAATATAAAGGTTCAAGACAGGAAGCCCATCGCTAAATAAAAGTTTGTAATTTAGCCCCCGTGCACTCAGTTAGTTTTGTGTTATCCATTATTTATTAGTTTACCTGCCGAGAGGCCAGTTATGTTACCACTCTACCTGTGAGTGAAGTTCTGTAATAAAGTTAATAAAGGCAAAGTAGCAAATCTTTCAGTTGAGTTCAAATTTTAAAACACGTTGTCGCCCTTGGATGTTAGTTCGCACCACGGGTCGTTCGGATTCATGGGCCCGGTGATCGCCGGCGTCCTCTCTGTTGGGCTGGGTTGCCTTCACGGCTGTCGAAGCTTCAGTTTCTGTGAAACATCTCGCTGTATGCCTTCGGGCGGGCCAGTCGTACAAAGTGGACATAGAAAGGGTAAGCTATCGGGCAGTGGACAATAGGTACAAGCCACACTGTACCGTAATAATTGGTTCATAAATACTTTGAACCCCACGTGGTAGGAATGTCAGTGGGAGAGTGTATAAATGGTCAATCTGGTTGACGCGGCCTACCTTTCTCTACTCAATGTTATGTTATTTATCCACGAAGGCTGATTTCCCGTAGAATTATTGGGGTTCCCTTAATGCGGTATAAAGATCAGAGGGGAAAATGGTTTAACAAACGACCTTATCGACGTGATTCACTTTCCTACACGACGGTAGATCATTTATCGCCAATAGCACGATTCCCCGGGGAGTAGCGAGAACAAAATCGTCTGCAGTTAAGGGCGACATTCCCGTTGCGGGGTACAAAGGTCAGAGGGAGGAATGGGTTAATAATTGCCTTGCTCGATGCGGCCTACCTTTCTTTATATGATGGTATGCCTATACGATGAGTTATGTGGGCGGAATCGAAAACTGCTGTTGTGGACTCCTCCTCCACGTGGTGCAAGTGTCAGAGGGTGAATCAATTTGCGTCCATTGTCTGTAGGATATGGTTTCGATTTTTTTTAAAACAAAATTTAGTTTAGCAATGCAATAAAAATTTGATTTTGAATATTTTTTATTTTAAAAAGTTCAATATTAAAAAAGTGCGGGGGTAAAATCCGAAAAAAAGTGTTGTGGCTCCCCCCCCCCTCTGCATATTGATAGGCCTTCAATAGAAAAAATATGAAAATCTTGAATTTGGCAGGTGAACCTTTTAAAATAATTTTCTTTTTTTTTCTTTTTATATTCTCGCCAATTTTTGAAACTTAACGACAAATGTTGACATATGTGTCTAATAAAAGTTTTTTGGAGATAATTATTATTAACAATATATGAGTTAAAGGTTAAAATATGGATGTTAATCAACGGGAGTAAGGTATACATATATCCAAGTTATTGTATAGTCAACTTCTCCATGTTATCAATCTTTCCAGTTCTTGCAGGATCTTGATAATAAAATTTCGTTACAAATTGGAACTTTTAACACTGTGGTACCCCTTGATGGGTGAGAAATTAAGAAAATATTTATTTCGCTATAATATTGTATTTGTATCAATTTTGTAACTTATTTCCTTCCCGTGCGTAGAACGGGCATTTCAGCTAGTCTATATATATAAATGCGAAAACCCCACTCACTCACTCATCACTAATTCTCTAACTTCCCGTATACCTATGAGGATGAAATTTGGCAAAGTTGTTACTTATACCTTATATAGGAAAAGTAAGCTATTTTTGTTCCGATCGAACGGATTTAAGGGGTTGTAAAACCCCTTTTTCGAAACTTCTCCATAGGATTAACATGGAGAACATGTAACAATGCAAAATATAAAATTTAAACAATGGAAATTTTTAATATTATGTAACGTACGAGGAGCATTCTGATTGGCTGATGACTAAATATCGCCAAAATGTCGCCAAATAACTAAAAACTGTCGCCAAATAACTAAAAACTGTCGCCAAATTAATAAACTTCGCCAAATAAATTAAAATTTCACCGAATGAATAAAACATTTCGCCAAATTAATAAAATGTCGCCAAATGAACTAAAATATGATCATATATGTAAAAATAATATAAAAACCGGCCCGTCGCACCGGGGGGGATTTAAATGTGAAAAAGAAAACAAAACGAAAAATGCTACGACCAAAAGTGCAAGCCATACGAAAAATATATTATCAAACTGAAGAGAAGTATACAGTATGAATAATATAAAGGTTCAAGACAGGAAGCCCATCGCTAAATAAAAGTTTGTAATTTAGCCCCGGGCACTCAGTTAGTTTTGAGTTATCCATTATTTATTACTTTGTCTGCCGAGAGTTATGTTACCACTCTACCTGTGAGTGAAGTTCTGTTAAGCTCTGTAATAAAGTTATAAAGGCAAAGTAGCAAATCTTTCAGTTGAGTTCAGATTTTAAAACACGTTTTCGCCGTGGATGTTGGTTCGCAGCACGGTTCGCTCGGGTTCATGGTCCGGGTGTTCGCCGGCGTCTTCTCGGTTGGGCTGGGTTGCCTTCACGGTTGTCGAAACTTCAGTTTCTGTGAAACATCTCGCTGTATGCCTTCGGGCGGGCCAGTCGTACAAAATGGACATAGAAAAAGTAAGCTATCGGGCCCTGGACAATAGGTACAAGCCACACTGTACCGTAATAATTGGTTCATGAATACTTTGAACCCCATGTGGTAGGAATGTCAGTGGGAGAGAGTTTAAATGGTCAATCTGGTTGACGCGGCCTACCTTTCTCTACTCAATGTTATGTCATTTATCCACGAAGACTGATTTCCCGTAGAATGATTGGGGTTCCCTTAATGCGGTATAAAGATCAGAGGGAAAAATCGGTTAACAAACGACCTGATCGACGCGACTCGCTATCCTATACGACGGTATGTCATTTATCGCCAATAGCACGATTTCCCGGGGAGTAATGAGAACGAAATCGCCTGCAGTTAAGGGCGACATTCCCGTTACGGGGTACAAAGGTCAGAGGGCGGAATGGGTTAATAATTGCCTTGGTCGATGCGGCCTACCTTTCTTTATATGATGGTATGCCTATACGATGAGTTATGTGGGCGGAATCGAAACCTGTTGTTGTGGACTCCTCCCCCACGTGGTGCAAGTGTCAGAGGGTGAATAAATTTACGTCCATTGTCTGTAGTAGCCTGTAGGGGTTAGGGTTTCGAATTTTTAAAAAAAAAATTTAGTATGGAAATGCAATAAAAAATTTGATTGTGAATATTTTTTTTATTTTAAAAAGTTTAATATTAAAAAAGTGCGGGGGAAATCCGAAAAAAAAAATGCTGGTTCTCCATCCCCACTCCCCCTCGACCCCCCCCCCCCCCCCCCCGCCCTTCTGCATATTGATAGGCTATACCGCACATTAGAAAAAATATGAAAATCTTGAATTTAAAATCATTTTTTTTTTTTACTTTTCATATTCTCGCCAATTTTTGAAACTTAACGACAAATGTTGACATAGTTGTTTAATAAAAGTTTTTCGGAGATAATTATTATTAAAAATATATGAGTTAAAGGTTAAAATATGGATGTTAATCAACGGGAGTAAGGTATACATATATCCACGTTATTGCATAGCCAACTTCTCCATATTATTAATCTTTCCAGTTCTTGCATGACCTTTCTAATAAAATTTCGTTACAAATTGGAACTTTTAACACTGTGGTACCCCTTAATGGGTAAGAAATTAAGAAAATATTTATTTCGCTATAATATTGTATTTGTATCAATTTTGTAACTTATTTCCTTCCCGTGCGTAGAACGGGTATTTCAGCTAGTCTTATATATAAAGCAAAAATCTCCAAAATCTGTCCGGATGTGTGTTTGTTTGTTGGTTTGTCAGTATATTATAGGTTCCGTAAATACAAAACGCAGAGCTTTGAAATTCCCAGAATAGTTAGTTCAAAAAATAAGAATTTTAACGCGACTATTTTCAAGTCTCTACGATGTTCCATTCGAATGTTATGACTTTTTTTAGCATACGTCATCAAAGTTTCACGAAGTGGCAACAGTAAAATCAGTTAAAAGCAACGGAGAAAATCGAAAATATAATATAACAAAATTATAAACCAATTAGAATGCCGATCTTTCAACGGAATACTCCATAACTACAAAACGTAGCTTTATAAAATTTATAGAATACTTTACTTGAAAAATTAGAATTTTTTTGTAATAATTTTTAAGTTTGTACGATGTTTCAATCGTATGTTATAACTATTTTAATGGATTCCATTGACTTAACATGGATGAAAATATCGTTTGCAATTTAAAATAAAATTGTTCGTTATTGGCAATATAAAAACGACGTCATAGGTTTTGTTTGATTTAATAATTATTGAAAAATGTATATACATTGGGCTTTTTGCTACAATACGGAACCATTCAAAAATTAAAACAACCAGAATTTTATCTTAAAGAAATGGTTTAGAATTGTATTAAAATGTTATAATTGTTTTATCTCTTTTGTTTTATACAGGTTTATTGTAAGTATATTTAATTATCTTAGATCGAACTTTAGAACAATTCATCCAAAATGCGAGTAATTTGTGTATGAACGTCCATTTTATTTATTTGAAAAATATTTTATGCAAGTATTTTTTTAAAATGTACGAAGCGTGGTTTCATTGTGAATTTTCAACTCTATTAGACTTTTTAATGTTATTAAAGAATAAAATTTCACAGATACCAACTGATAATTTAGAAAATATTTTATTTAATGTGCCAATGAATATTTCCTTTTAAAACATTGAATGGCGATCATTAAATATTAAATGTAAAATTATTGAAAGTACATTGTGAGATTATAATATACTACACCGTGTGCTAAACTATCGCCAAGTTATAACAGTGTATTCTTTGGATGAAGTGCGCCTTGGCTGTAATTTGCTGTGGAAACTTACTAAATATTTGTATGACAGGTATTTTTATATGCGAATTCTATAATAACAGTATCACAAAATCAAAATTTTAGGAACAATTGTTTAACAAAATGAGTAAATACCGAATTTTTAATAAATTGATCCGTAAATAAAAAAAATGAACTTAAAATTAAAATAGGTGGTTATTCTTCTGTAATAATATTATTCAAGGGAATTCTTTAAAACATGGGCAGGGCGTAGTAAAAGAAAGTTGTGTAGTATTTCAAAACATACTATTTTTGGTTGAGTATTTATGCTGGGCTGTTAATTTTATTCTTACTTTGATAAAGAATTTGAGGCAGTTTATTTGCAAAAAACGTTTAGGTTTATTCTGGCTGCAATTTACATTCTTATGTTCTGCATTATTGAGGACAAAAATGCAAACTATTAATTAGATACACAAGTTGTTGGTCGAAGATATTGCAAAGATGTAGCCTAAACGATACATTGGAACGGGCATTTGGAAATAATCAAATCAAAATTGCAATACTGGGAACAGGGAAATTCGGAATGTTTGAAAGTTAAATCATTTAAGTTCTTTATCAAATTTAGTTAATTTGGTCAGCTTTAAAAAATTATGTTATCTGTTTCTGCTGCTTTTTTCACTTCCATGCAGCTTCAGAACATTTCAATATCGAAATTGATTCAGAAGTTTAATTAAAATTCGCGCTTGAAGTTATTCCTTTAAAACTGCAATTTAATGAAACCCTCCATGATGAAATTATTTTTAAAAATAATATAAAAATGAAGATCATAGCGCTTAGTTTATTATTTAATTTAATATTTTTTTTCCTTAGATAAAAAAAATCATAGCTTTATGTAAATAATTATTCATATAAAATACCTGTTATAATGCACATTATCTTTCAATAATGATGACAACAGTAATTAAAATTTCATCGATTAAAGTAAGCACTGTAAACTCAAATATAATTATAGTCATTTCACAAATAAATTGCGGCATCCGTGTTAAAAAAAATCGGTTATGTACAGACCGCGCTGTATTGGGCCCCTACTCGGTACAAGGTTGAGAGGGGGAGAGAATAAATGGCTTACAATGATTGAAACGGCCTTCCTTCCTTTACACGATGGTATGTCATTTATCCATATAGGCTAATTCCACGTTGAATTAATGATAGCGGACACTTATTTTCACCTGGTACAAACGCAAAAAGGGGAATGGCTTAAAAATCGGCATGTACGAAACGTCTGACTTTCGTCTACACAATAGTATATTATTTATACCCATCAACTTATTCCACTTGGAGTTAAGGATTTTAAAAACGTCGTTTTTTATTATGGTATTTAATGTAACTATGTATACCCATACCGAAAAGAAATTCATATTAATTTCTAAAAATATTTTTGTGCAGGAATGTTTAATTTTTAAAATTCCATACCTTATGAGAGATAAACTAGAAATTATTCGATTTTTATCGGTGTTTTAGCAACCAAGTAGTATAGAGATATTTTTACTTTTTTTTAACTTCTAATTTATTAAAATAAAAATATTTTAAATTATAAAAAAAAGCTTTATCGCTTTTTAAAGAGGAATTCTAAAATGGTATATGCGATTATCTCAGGCAGGAGAGAAAATGTATATATTTTCAGTTATTTGTCGTTATTTTATTTATTTCCGTGCGAAGGACGGGTACTTTTGCTAGTTTTATATAAAATAAAACAACAAAACTTAAAAATTCAAAAACCAAATAAATTGTGTCTCTAGGTACGAGTATATCCTTAATATATTTTTATATAAGTATATTTTTATTGGAACAGGATGCATGGACTCTTTAATATTCTGACGGTTATAAAATTCAGGTTATGGGAACATTCTAAAATTTAGAACGTCTTCAAACTATTATTATTCTTTTGAAAACAAAAAAATTCTTCTTTGAAACCTATAAATTGTGTTATGAAATACTTACATCGCTTTTTTCAGAAAGTCCGGATCCAAATAGTCTTTGCAAAGAGGGATAAAATCAAATCCCAAATACTATGAGCCTTTGTTTATTTTGTTTAAGTGCAATATATCCCAAACAGAATAATTTAATCTTTTCCGTTAAGCTATTTGTTTTTTCTGATGTAGACATATGCGAATACCGTACATTCGAAACTTTTCTTGGGGTTAGAAAGAAGGATTTACTTAAGCTCTGCTTGACCCAGACGCAGTATAAAAGTCCAGACTTTTGAAGAACTAGTCATTTATCCTGTATTACAGGATATTTTGTGGTAAATAAAATATATTTAATAAAGAAGGGTATAAATATTTTTGATCAGTTGATTTATGCTCTTTGGAACTATTCAAACTTTATATTTTTCTATAATAGTAAATGGCGTCCACCTAATAATCACTAAATAATTACTGTAACCTTATCTTTACTGTGATTGGCCGCCTTGCCTTCTTCGAAAAAATAATAAATTAAAAGAAACCAAAAATAGGATGCAATGAACATGTTGTCGAAAATAGAGTTTAGTTCCCGATTTAAAAGATAAAATATTAGAACAAAACACGTTTTTTATTACCGTTATATTCATTAAAATATAGAGAATTTTATTTTTAATCGTTTTAAGCTTGACATTTTTATTAAAATTAAATTTTAAAAAAAAATTATTAATTTTCTCTATCCATTTATATACAGGAATTTTTTTTTAATTCTGAATTTTAGAAATCCTTTTACGTTCGCTGTAGCAAGATTATACAAAATAAAGTTATTTTAATAATTATTGGATAGGTTTTGTTGCACGGAGTTGTTTGAAAAAGTAGTAGAATAACTTTATAAACTTTATAACGGAGTAATAGTGACTAAAAGTTGCATATTTAATAAAAGTTCGGAATATTTTTTTAAAAACCTTATACTTGTGTAATGCAACAGTGTGAAGGAGTTCAATTACATACCATGATAATATTTGAAATATATTTTAAGGAGTTTATTGCAATTGAGGAGAAATAGTCGAAAATTTTACAAAATTATAAAATGTGTAACTTTAAAACTAATTTTTAAAAAAGAAAATAATAGGTAAATTTCATATTTATGGCATCTATTTTATCAAATATTATAATTACTGATTGATTGTATTTTTATGCGAAGTATATGGCTGCTATTACTGTATATGCACAGCATATTGCTGTTGTATATCCTTTCGAGCAGCTAGCAACTTACCGACAGTATAAAATGCTTTTAACTGTGGAGGAGTCTAAATTATATTTTTAAAAAAATTATTAATTTTTCTGTGAAGAAAGAAACAAATCTTAATCTTAATTATTTTTTTAGATAATTATGTTTTAAAAATAAAAATAATTATAACCAAATTAAGTAATTAAATTAACATTAATTTAAATTAAGTTTAATTATTCCCAAACCCAAATAATTCCCAAATTTAATTTATACCCAAATCAAACACATTTGAAAAATATTGAAATGTAAAGTATTTATATTAATTTTAAAAATATGCGTATTGCTGAAAAGATTGGTGATCCCATGTTGAAAATTTCTGGGAAAGCTAATCAGAGAGACAGG
The DNA here is from genome assembly GCA_963932185.1 of Troglohyphantes excavatus. NCBI lineage: Eukaryota > Metazoa > Arthropoda > Arachnida > Araneae > Linyphiidae > Troglohyphantes > Troglohyphantes excavatus. The sequence continues at coordinate 42,409,568 of OZ010667.1, read as the reverse complement.
GTTACTATTTTACCAAAATTTAAAATTATATAGTGATTATATTTATATTTTATTTTCTGCGGCAATGCCAATTTTACCATTTTTTAACTCATTAAACTGCTTATATTTTAAACGTTATATTGAAACAAAAAATATATAATGCCATCGTAGTATCCAAATATTTCCAAACAAACCCAGTGGATTAAGTAATTGTGTGATTTTTATTTTTAGAAATGCAAATAAGAATACGGAAGAAACAAAATTCTAAATTTCCAACAGTGGCAGTAGTTTTTATTTACAATCGAGATACTTAAATTAATAATGTTTTATTTTTCTAAATGCGCCCCATGCACTTATATTTTAGTAGTAAAAATATTCTACATAATGTAACAAAATTATGCTACTATTTCCATTTCTACTCCTATCATAAAACAACAAGCTAAAAAGGCTGATTTAGAATATTTCAAATATTAAGGAAGTTGGGACTTAGCTTTAACAAATTGAAAATTTCTAAATGTTATTTTTCGATTTATCTAACAAATTCTGAGCAAATTGTATTTTCTAGAGAAGCCATTTACCTTAAAATGTGACTATATGCAAATAAAATAAATTATAAATTATGTACTCGTGTTAAATAAATCCATAAAACCTGGTAAATGTTAATTTTTATTATATTCTGAATAACATATACTAAAATATCTCTAACTATAACATATACTATACTAATATATGTTAAAATATCTTAATGTGACCACATAACGTCAAAATGGGGTACTAGAGTGAATAGTTTGAAATTTAGGGAAATGAAACAGAATTGAAGTTTAGTGTATCTTCAGCCTTTAGTAGAATCCATAAAAAATACCATGCACAATAACTCTATTTTTTCCTAAAACAAAAGTGACGAAACCTTACTTACGTGTATCCTAAAAAGATATAGCAATTAAATACTAAGTATTTATCAAAGAAATCAGAATTCTTTTGATACAATAAATACAATAACGTTAGAATTATTTGAAATATTTTTCATGAGAACTTATCTAATTATGAAGAGATAATAGAAACTAAAACACTTGAAGATTTGGAGTGTTTGAATTTCTTCATCATCTTGTTAAGTCACTGCTAATTTACTAATTCAATTATTCTCCAAAAGCAAAAATAAGATAATCGTTATCATTAAATTGACAGCTTGAGAGAAGCTGTACAACAAAACCATTATTTCAAAAGACCACATTGTCTTTTGAAATAAAGAAAAGAAACTTCTTAGATTTATTATAATTTTTTTATTTGTTTTTGTCTTTAATAAAGCTAAATTATACTTGGGTTTAATATATATGCTCCTACTAATAACATAAAATTCCCCCAATATTAAGAGTGTTATTATCGCCAATTTTTTTTCTATTTAAAAAGCTAAATATTTTCATATTAGCAACAATCAATAAACCTATTTAGTAAAGCAATCAAATTTATATTAAAGATCCCATTGTGTCAAACTAAGCATTCAAAAAATACAGAAATATACATTTTAAAGTAAATCGTACTTCAGAAGTTAATTTTTTATAGCCAATTATAGAATAATTTATTCCACAGCTTGTCACAGGAAATCATTATAAGTATGAGTTTAACTTTTACATATTAAGTAGTGTACATTAAACTAAGTACTTACATATGTGTGTATTTTTTTACTTGGATTGAACTTCATATCATTAATATAAATTATATTAAACATTGAACTTATGTAACACTGAAAATATAGTCGGACAAAATAGTTGAACCAAGCAATATATTTTAGCGTTTTTGGGTGCATTAAACAGACTTATATGTTTTTCAATATTGTTGAATATTTAACGTTCAAGGACCATTAAACTCTAAGAATTTTTTCAATTACTTCATGCGGTACAATTTTCAGCTGTTTCGTTGAAAAGTAATTGTTTTTCTTCAAGCAACAAAGTACCGGTAACATTATAATCCATGAACTATAGTCAAGATTGTGCAATAAAATTAGAAAAAAGATTATACTTCTTTTCTTTTTTTTCCTTTTCCGAAATAAAAAGGAAACATAAGCTTTATTTTCTCTTCAAATTATTTTTTGTCTTATTTCCTCTTCCAGAAAGAAAAGATTAATGCATATCGTTCAATAATTCGCAATTATATTCTTAGAAATAGCCTACACAGATTCCTTTACTTGCAAACAAAACCTACACTGTTAAAAATGCATTATCATATTTGACGAAAGTTTTGTCCTTTTTGACGAAACTGACGACCAATATATGTCCCGATTAAATATTTCGTCAAACTGAAAAAAACTCATGTTGTCGTTCGTTTTTATAACGAAATTTATTTCGTCAGAAATAAGGACGAATTTAAATAATATAATAACTCAACATCAACAAAACCGCGGACCTCTTGTTACAGAGCGTGACGCTCTATTCACTTGCTAAGGGCCCTATCCACTGCCAAGGCTAATTTGAATTCTGGCAATATAAGTAAAACTACCAAACATGAGTTGATTAACCAGAAAAAGTTCCAAAATGAATCTGAAGTAAATGACTTCCATTCAAAATATGAGAATTCTTGTTTTATTAAAAATCACTTGATTCAATGACAAAACAATTGTCAAATATAACAAAAGTAGTCTTGCAGAATTCTCAAATATGAGAGTGTTACTTCTGAAAGTGTATAAATAAGTCCAATGATTGTTGTTTCAGAAACTGGGCGAGTGTTCTATTGGAACACATTCTATTCAAATTCAGTAGCACCAAAATGTAAATGTTTCCTAGAATTCTTTTTCACGTTCTATTGAAATGTAGTTACTGACAATACTTGCGTTTCAAAAGTTTTCCCCCTTGAAAGCACTGATTTCTAGTCAACAAAGTCCAAATTTATCCTCGCGTTAGAAATAAGAAATACTTTTTTTTTCAGGAAACAAAGTGAAAGAATGTTTTTTTTTTCTTGAGAAGTACTTTTCGAAAAATAAAGGAGTGTCTTGAAGAGAAATGCATTCAAAGTAACGACAATTCTTATGTTTTACTCCACAACTAAAATAAAGTACAATATTCTTGCTCTTATGAAAAAGAAATAATGGGTAAAAATAGTTATAGGTTTCGTATATTTACTGACTGAAATATCAACTTTACTGAATGCCCTTAATAAAAATATTTTTATGTTGTCTTCCCGCTGCTACTGTTAATTCAAACTAATGTATCTCAACGCGTTAGAAATTTGGAAATAAATTTGACAGTCAAAACATGTTTAAAAAATTAATTTTAACCTTTTTCAAATATTACTAAAATAGTTAGCTATAATTAACAATTCCAAAATAACAATTATAAGAAATTTATTAGTATTAAACTATGAAACATGGGATATATCAATATAGAGCATGATGGGAAAATGTAAATATTGTTTATTGTGTCCAATTTTATATATAAGTGTCATAATGACAAAATATACAATTCAGTTTGATAACAATCTTGATAAAAAATAAGTTGTTATATCTATAACAAAATTTATTATGGCAATAACAAGAAGTATATTATAAATAAAAACTACTGAATAAATGTTAGATAATGTCGTTTATCTTTCAAATACATGACAAAAGTTTGAAAGAACATCCATATAAATAAGAATCCAGTCAAACCTCTGAAATGCATCCCGGCGCTCGTACAATAATGTACACAGACAAATTTATTCTGCAGACATATAATGAAGAGTCTATGAAGAGAGGCGGAGACAGAACTTGTGTAGAATATAAATAGAAGTTGATTTGTTGCGGTGAAAATACATTATCTTTTGTTAAAGTAATATAAACTCATTCCAAGTGACCTTATAGCTAACGACTTTCAAACTACTCTCGAAGTTACTCATGTAAAGAACAGACTAAAGCTTAGTTTGTCGATTTTGATGTACATTGGTAAACTTGAAAAAAAAATTTAGCAATATTTATGATTCTGTGGTCACTTCATTTATACGATCATCGTTATAGTGTTATGTTTATAAAAATATCGCTAATTGAATATAAATATGTATATTTAAAAGTAAAATCTTGGTAATCTATATATATAAATGCGAAAAACCCCACTCATTCACTCATCACTAATTCTTCAACTTCCCGTATACTAATGAAGAAGAAATTTGGCAAATTTGTTATGCATACCTTATATAGGTAAAGTAAGCTATTTTTGTTCCGATCGAACGTACTTAAGGGGGAGTAAAACCCCTTTTTCGATGTTAGTAGTGTGGGGTTCACTGCATATACCCGATACTCCCCCTTAGGCTGGTGTGATCACTATAGCTTGACTGGCAGAGTATTGGCGTAGCAAGCAGAAGTTCCTTGGTTCGATACCGAGTGTAGCCAAATAGTTTTAGTGCTACGTTAGCAACGTTAGTTTGGGAATCTATTAAAATATGGATCTTAATCAACAGGAGTATCGTATGTATATCCGCATTATTGTACATCCAACTTCTCCATATTATCAATCTTGCGGGACCTTGCTAATAAAATTTTGTTACAAATTGTAACTTTTAATACTGTGGTTCCTTCTGATGGGTGACAAATTAAGAACATTATTTATTTCACTTATAAATATTGTATTTGTATCTATTTTGTAACTTATTTCCTTCCCGTGCGTAGAACGGGTATTTCAGCCAGTACGGTATAATATTAATTCGTGTGATTTGTGATTATCAAAAAAAATAGGCTTAGCTTCTTCATTGATTATACTATTCAAAGAGATTACTGAAATAACATAGATGTTTAGCCTGTCTGTACTTTGCTTTAACCAAATACCACATAGTGCAGATGAGCGACAACAGATTATACAAATTTAATTCAATAAAAATATATCTAAAGCTGAACTTTACTTTTATTAAACACAAATTTTTTAAAAATCCACTTTTGATTCTCAGCTCTTTCGCTCTCATTGACAAATATTAAGGTTAGTTGCAATAGTTTAATAATAAAATATATATATTTATAAAATATTCTTCATATTTCCTCTAATTCGATTTTAGTTATAAATTTCGTATTATCTATATGATTTGATATTTATTCCTATTTAATTTTTACAATAACAGTTTAATAAATTTAATTAAAAATTATAGGAATAGTTTTAAACCTTATATAAATACTGTTTTCAAGGATCCAAAAATGTTATTTTAATAAATATATATATTATTTTTTATTAGAATAGAATATGTCAACATATATATTACAGTACTCTATTCAACTATTTAATAGCAACTTTTCTGTTTGTGTATTTTCCTGATTACAGTTATAGAAACAGTAATTCTTAAGCCTATTTCGAAAATCAAAACCATGCATATATTGCCATTCTCTACATCAATTTTTGTAAGCAAACTAATCCAGCCAACAAGAAATAATCATTTTTGACTTATTGATACAAATGAAGCAAGACATATTTGAATAATGGAGAAATATATTAAAGTTCGCGCTGCTGATTAAAATTTGTTTTCATTGAATGGCTACGAAATTGTTGACTGTTTATGATTGGAATAATAATCCGTGAATATATTTTCCTGCGAGAGCAAGCTTTCGGAATGTAAATCTTCGAGATTAGATTGGTTATTGAATTTTGGGTCTTCGAATATTCCACTGCAAATATTCGTGGATAAGCCAGAAAATTCTTATCGAAAATCGATGCACAAAAGCACCGATATAATTCGTCTCTGTAACGTGGTTCCGTTGATGATCTAAATCGATTCAATCGCTCAGCAGAAGCAAGTTGCTGACTAGGAACATATTGTTGTAAATAAATTTCCTAAAGAAGGATTTTCTCTAGGGATGAAATGAAATGCTCAGATACAAGCAAAACTTTTTTCTTGAATTGTTTATTGATAGAATTATCTTGAAGTATTAAAAGAAACTATTTCCTTGGTATACACTAAAAGTTTTATATAAGTTTTATAAGCTCGGAAGTATAAGAATGGAATATTTATTTGGAATATATGGATGAATATTTATATGGAATATATGGATGAATATTTATGTGGAATATATGGATGAATATTTATGTGGAATATATGGATGAATATTTATATGGAATTTATGGATGAATATTTATGTGGAATATATGGATGAATATTTATGTGGAATATATGGATGAATATTTATGTGGAATATATGGATGAATATTTATATGGAATTTATGGATGAATATTTATATGTAATATATGGATGAATATTTATATGGAATGTATAGATGAATATTTATATGGAATATATGGAGGAATATTTATATGTGATATATGGATGAATATTTATATGTAATATATGGATGGATTTTTATATGGAATATATGGATGAATATTTATCTGGAATATATGTATGAATATTTATATTGAATATATGGGATGAAGTATATGGATGGAAGTTGATATTCGGCAGTTCAGGTCCATTTCTGTTCTCTTATATTAGTTCGAAATTTGTAGCATCCCATAGTCTTCTTCAAAATACAAAAGTGTTTTGCTAAAATATTATTCAAATGTTTAAGTTTACCTAAAAAAAACTTTAAAAAACTTTACACAAAGATGGTCTTTGAGAAGTAATTAATAAGTAGAATTTCGTTCACAAATTTTACAAAAGAATATTAACAAGAAACAATTTACTTGGTACATATAAAACGTACACACTGAAATACACACACTTTTATATAAACTCTGAAATATAAGAAAAATGGATGGAAGTTGAAATCCGTCAATTCAGCTCCATTGTTCTCCTATAATATTTGGAAAGTTGCAGCATCCCACAGTTGTCCTTAAAAAGGCATATTTTTTTTGCTAAAATGTAATTCAAATGCTCATGGTTATCTATAAAACACTTAAAAAACTTTACAAAAAAGATTATCTTTGGGAAGTAATTACTAAGTAAAAATTGCTCAAATTTAGCAAAAGTCATTAATGTGGGCAAAAAAGTGTTTTCCCAATTTTCTCAATAAATGCATTTTAAACTTTTTTATTTTATCTTAATCATAAAAACTTTTTATTTTAAAATGAATTAGCTATTAAAATTTAAACAAATTATTTAAAGTTAGTTACATGAAATACTTTTCAAAGAAATGAACAAAATAATCTTCTTTCAAATGTTTAATTTCGACACTATTCTTGTTGTCAAGCGCAATCGATAATAGTAATTTTCTATTCAAATTGTTTTCCGTAGCATTGTTTATTCTTATAATATTTTATTCACATAGAAACAGAAAGCTTCACAAAGCCATGGAATGTAAACCAATTTTTGAAAATTAACCTTCTGGACTCACGAGACTAAAAACTTGTAATAAACCCAAAAAGTTTTACCAAAAACAATGCATCCATAAGCTTATTTATCTTATAAAGTAATAAAAAATATTAACTGAACTGATGCTAATTGAAAAAAAAATACATCATCAATAAAAATATTTTAAAACACGTTTATGTTAAAGTAGTTTAAAATTTGTTTAAGTTATACGTTTGTGTTAAAGTAGTTTATAATTTGTTTATGTTAAAGTAGTTTATATTTTGTTTATGTTAAAGTAGTTTATAATTTGTTTATGTTAAAGAAGTTTATAATTTGTTTATGTTATACGTTTGTGTCAAAGTAGTTTATAATTTGTTTATGTTATACGTTTGTGTTAAATTAGTTTATAATTTTTTTATGTTATAGGTTTATATTAAGTTTAATTTGTTTATTAATTTGTTCATTAATATTAATATATTAGTTAATAATTTGTTTATATTATACGTTTATGTAAAGTAGTTTATAATTTGTTTATGTTATACGTTTATGTAAAGTAGTTTATAATTTGTTTATGTTATACGTTTGTGTTAAAATAGTTTCGATTAAAACATTTGACGTGAAACTAAATGGATTAGGAAAACAGTTTTAGAACGTACTATATTTCACCTACACTGCAAAAACTATTCCCTAAAACTTAAAGCTTTAAACCGATAGCTGGCTCTCCAATTTATAACAGTAAAATATGTATTTAAATTCCTCAATATAAATTGTTTAAAACTACTAAAATCCGTATAAAAACAGTTTAATACGGTTTTAATTTGTAAGTGGTATAAGAAAACGGGTTTAAACCGAAAACTATACGTTAATTTTCGGTGAAAATTACGTTTTTTTTTTACATTGTAACCCATATTAATTTATTCTAAAAGACTACTGCAATGCAACAAAAAAACTAAATCTACATAAACCAACTAATTTATTTAAAAGTCGCCATTGAATCGACTTTTATTTTTGAAGTAAATTATGATTATGTCTGTAAACCAAATAGAGATAAATATTTCAGTGTATGGAAGATTTGTTACATTAAATGTACTGATATTTGAATTCAAGAAAGTTATATGTAATGTATAGCAAACATTATTTCTGAAAAAAATTATCAATTAACAACGAAGTTGAAAATAATGATAAAACCCGTTGAAATATACATTAAATAGCCCTATCAACGGTGGTTCAAATGAACACAGCAAATCATAAATATAAAACGAAGTTTATTTTCTCGAAAATAATGTTTTCATAGGATCTAACACTATCTTCAAGCTACCGTCGCATTCTTGTCTGAATTATATTATTATTATGTCTGAACTAAAAAAAAACTATATAAATCTTGTTTCTTTCAAAATATCAAACTGAGTCTACATTCATAACATATTTCATTATATTTTTCAGGAAAATTAAATTGAAATATGACAAAATAAAATGCTCTATCTGACAAAAGAAGCAAACTAAAATTCCCCGACTGGTTTTAAGTGGATTTGAACATAGTTTAGCTATACAAAATATTCTCAACATAACATAAACCTTTTGAAATTGTACTGTAAAATTTGCAATGCTCCGTTCGAATCAACCTAACAAGATTTAGATCTAGAGTTCAAGAATATTTATATTTTTCGTTCCCTAACGTTATTGTAGTGTATCTCAAAATTAAATTTTCCATAACGTTGTAAATGGAAAGGAGACTATTTTTCTCAATACTGGAAATAACCCCCTACTTTCAGAGAAACAGCTCTTTATTAGAATATACTCGAAATTTCAAATAAAGCATGTAATATTTTATATTTGTTTTATTTTGGATCCTATAAAAGCATATAAATATTGTTTACGAAACCATCTATAATTCTGCGACGTATTTACAATGGCCAAAATATTATGACCACCTGGCATTTTTAAGTAAATGACTTCACACTGTTTCCGCCAGATGGCGTGATAGGCATAAACAATAAAAGGTTCTTACTTAGAACGTTGGTAGAAGCGTTTTGATCGAACAGGTATGAGCCAAAAATGAGATTTATGGATTTTTAATGTTAACGGATTTTGAAACGTGGAGTTATTGTGGATGCTCGGAGTCATGAATTGAGCAACCATAAAACTGCTGCATTTGTGGAAATGTTCAAGATCACCTGTAATGAAAGTGTTAAAGACTGAACTAGTAGCAAAACAAACACAGGGTATCAACGCGACTCCAATGATTGTCACCGGATAATGAATGCTTGATCCGAAAAAAGGGTGTCCAAGTTTGAAAGAGACAACCAAAGAACAACAGTGCACCAAGTTACACCAGATTTTAATTAAGGGGGACCCGAGCCCCAAAATCCGGAAAAATTGCTAATTTTTTTTTTCTTCATAAAACGATGCTAAATAAACTTGAGAAGGTGTATAAAAAATTTCAAAACAGTAAAAGAAACAAAACATATGTTTTTTTAGATGTTTATATGCCATTTATAATCTTTCTACATACTGTTCGTCTGCAACAATCGTCATTTACTCAAAATATTTTTTTTTAATTCTTGTCACGTTTAAAATGCTAAGGCTTTGTAAATAATTAACTTAAAACTAAACTGTTAATAGTTTTTGAAGCTCTAATATTTGTTTTATAAACGTATGTATAGCTTTTTTAAATTAAAATATAAATTATTTTTTTACAAATTATTAAACTTAAAAGTTTGGATATATTTTGGGTTTTGAACTTAAAATAAGTTTTTAAAAACAATTAAAACACAAATCTGCAAAAGTCTATACATACGATTGTAGTGTGTACTTTGATGTTATTTAATCAATTAAAAAAATTTAAAAACATTAAAAATTGAAAAAGGAGTAGTGTTTTTAAAAAACGTCTTTTTAAGCTTAAAAAATTCCAAAAATATCAAAAATAATTTTTTTAAACATATTTTTGTTTTTGATTATTGTTTAGAAAAAGATGTTCTAATAATATAAAAAAATTGGTATTTCTGAATTCATTAATAAACAAATTAGGATTTGGGGCTCGGGTCTCCCTTAAGAATTCTCTCAAACAAACTATGAACCCACCATTCGCAGAACACTTCAGCATATGAGATACAGAAGCGTACGTGAAATGACCATAATATTTTGGCCACTCAGTGTAGCTTTTTGAAGGTTTACAGTTTTAAGGTACCAGTTTTCTATTAAGTGTAGTACTAACTTCCTCAGAGTAAAACGCAATACATCTCAAGTACTATGTTTAGAAACATGAATAAACAACTCCTATATACAAAGATTACTTTACTTAAAAAAACCATCAATATCACCTTTTTTAATAGTTTGTGTGCGACGATACATTCAATTGCAAGAAAAAAGCGAGTAACTTCAAGTTCTCATATTTAACTAAACTTATTCGTTAGTTCAATACAAAATGCGTTAATCGAACATCGCGAATAGAAATTCTTATTGTTAGTTGGAGTTCTGCATCCTGTATTTGAGTCCAGAAACGTGATATTATCCTCAAGAGATTCAGCAATCTCCATTCCCAAGTGCTTTCCATCCAGATAGCAACCCCAATATCGTTCATAAAGACGATTCTTTACGGCCCTCCAGAGAAACAGCTTCCATTCAGTTTCTTGGCTCTGTTCCATAATTTTCTGAAGAGTATTCAGCGTGGCACAAACCCAATCATTGAAATCTGCCCCACATGAATACAACACTCTTTCCGTATTCTGAAACAACTGAGAACTTGGGCGGACATTTTGTTCCTAGTCAGATGAAAGTGGGAAAGTGGTTATGGCAATTACTAGGTTGTCTAAAATGTTTTATGATAGCAAATGGGGTATTTTTGTGTATTTGCTTCTAAATGGATTTTGAATAGTAAATATTATTACTTATTTCATTAATTGTAGCGCTTAAAGATTTGTCTTCCTAGCATTATATATCAGATATAACCAATAAATTAATAGAATATGAACACTGGATAGGGAACTCCCATTGAGCGACAATGTTCTTCATTGTGCAACGCGGATGCGTACAATTCGGAAGAAAGTTTGAGAAAACATTCTACTTTAGCTATGCTGGAGTCTCACATGACGTCACATAAAGGTTTAAAACAGGAGTTTCAGTGCCTTTTGACTTTTTTTTCTTTAAATAAGAAAGTAAGTAAATAAATATATTAAATTTATAAGATGCAATGTATTTTTGAAAGCCAAAAATGCGTTTTTAAATCTGCGCAAACTTATGTAAAAGGACTATTTTTTTCTACCTGCGCTCAAAAAGGAGTAAATCGGTTGCGCATGATTAGTTCTCGTTCCAGTGTTTATTATTATTTAACTCAGTGGATGTAACAAGCTTACTTCATGTACCAAGCTGCATTTAAAGTTATTGCTTAATGACGTAATATAGTTATAAGCTTTATGACGACATTAGGATATTTTTCATATCAAGGGTTTTCAGCGTGGCACAAACATAATCCAATTAAATTATTGTTGGTATAAACTGAAATCTGATCTCTTGAAACGGAAATGTGTATGTATTATAAATGGGAATGTTAAAAACAAATAATATTCCATTGAATTAAAATAAATAATGAATGTATCCTTAAAGCCGCAAATGAGCTAAAATCTGGCAACACTCATGGAAAAGTTAAAAAATTGCTTTAATTATTAAAATTATTAAACTCATAAATTATTACCCTCGTAAAATAAATTAAATGCATAGATACGTTTTAATTATATTTTACTATAATTTAGTAAATTTTGGTGACATTTTAACGTATTCAAAATTCAGAGGTATTTTGACGACAAAATTAATTTAATTTTTAATAAAATACAAAATCGAGTTTTGACATTTTTCATGGATATGTGTTGAATATTTTTATAATATTAAATTCTGTTTACTTTTCTTTAAATATATTGCGCATAAATTTATATTTAATGATCTTGATAACATTATGAAGCAAAGGTTGAAAAATTATGTGTATCTGTCTTTATCAATAGAACAAGCAGACAAACAGTTTCGGAGATAAAAAGTATAAAACTATATTTTCGAAAATAAAAAGTAAAGTTCAAATTTAGTTTTAGAAAATTATGTTTTTTCACTTAAACACGATATATACTTTGCGCTAAAAATTATATAAATATATGATCACTGGCTCTTCTTCGAAACACAGTAACTTAATTTTGAACCAGAATCATATTATAAAGACTAAATTTATGCCAGAAAGTTATGCTTTATCTTTAGATCATTAAAAAGTCGGAAGCAACGAGAAGATTTGGAATTTGGCAAATTTCACATAAAAGAGTCTTTTCTATGTATTAATGCCTACTTAGTCAAAATTGTTGTTTTGCTTGTTACCTCATTTTCTTCATTTTGTTCTACGCGATATCTCACTACTTTACAAAAGCTAAAAGAAAACTTCAATAAGAACTATTTTTAAAATAATTATATATTTATAAGAAACATATTTATTTGTGCGTATATCTAAATTTATTCTAAACTAAGGTTGGTTGTTAAAATAACGTCGCACTTTCCAACCATGCTCATATGACGATGTAAATGGATGATCATGTTTTGGGTGATAAAAATTAATAATTAAGAAAATCAGTAAACTTATGTTGAGAAGTTTTTACTTTCATATAATTTATGAATTAATCCAAACTCGCATTCATATTTCATTGTAAATAATAAACTGAACATTTTGAATTAAAAAAAAATTATCATTAACTAATTTAAAAAATAAGACAATATTTAAAAAATTCAAAACACCCAAATTATTATGTTTTAAGAAATGTGTAGAAATAAAATCTTTAAAATATTGTTTATAAACTACAAGATATTTATTTGTGAAACAACAAATCTTAATTAAAATGAGTAAAACGTTACTTGTACTTAAACTAGTTACTTCTTTATTGAAAAAAGCACTACAAAATTTAATTCAAACACCTTTAAATATTAAAGTTTTTAAATAAATAATAAAGTTTATGGATAACTATAAAAATGTCAAGTAAAACAAATCAAAAAAGAATCAAAAATCTTTTTTTTTTTAAACGAAAATATTTTTTGAAGAACCAGAGTGTTTACGTTAATGCTATAAATTCAAAAACTCTTCTGACATATATTTTCTCTGGGATCATAACAAGATTATGGCTCTTTCCATAAAAATCGGAAGCATTTCCTTTTGCATTCAATTTATAATAAATCGTCCTATAAAATAATAAATCTTTCCTTTCCCTGCTCTTTTAAAACTGAATTCAATGTGGAGCCATAAAAATCCATTATGCATCATAAAAATATTAGAATGAGATTGAACATTGCTATAATAAACAATTTACCAAAATATATGGTTTTTAATCTTTTTTAAAATACATGTTATAAAATGTAATAGATATTTATAATTTTTCATTTTGCGCTAGTTTAATCCTCTGGCGGATAAGAAAAATATCGAATCTGTTTGTTTTCAGCGCAAGAGAGTTTAATTTATATTTCCTGCACATTTTTTTTTTTAATATTTTAAAAATTATTTTAAGGATTTCAAAAGTTTCCCAATGCTTTAAATTTGAAACATATTGCGAGTAAGAGATTTTTTATTAACTTTTAAATTATATGTACAACTGGGAAAACTGGAGATAAACGAACAGATATAATGGTCCCTATCCATCGGATAATAAACAAAAATATGCAGACAGTTAAAATAAATGAAAAAGTATACAGACGGTTAAACTCCAACTCTTTCTATTTAAAGCAATTTTATTGAAACAAATAAAATTTTAATTAAAAGGATTTTTTAATGAAAGTTTTCAAAATAACAAGTACATTAAATAAATCAATTCTAGATCAATGAACGTTAATGGCACTAAATAATTCAACTGCATTTGAACTTTCGTAAATAAATTAGTATCTATATCTTTATCAGAAACTATAAAAAGATTTTTTATATATAAAGTTAATTTTAACTTACTTACTTATGAATAATTTATCAAGAAACCAATTACATTAAATTCATATTTAACAACTATCTTTTGAATGTGAACATCAATTAATTATTTAAGAATAAAAACGAATTGTGTAAAAAATATAAATCAAACACTATTCCTCACTTTAAAATATTTATCTATTTAGGTTTTATATATAGTATCCTTTATTATATCTTTTAATTTCTATTCTATTAATATATTAGCTAACATTGCTTTATACCACAACAAATAAGCGTTTAGAGTATTCTGGGGCTACTTTGAAACCATATAGGTTTGAGGAATCTTCACAGTTTTTTAGTTTAAAAGTTTAACTTTAAACGCTAGGAAAATAAGACTATAAGTGTAGACCAGTGTTCCCCATACTACCCTATATTTCCGAAATAACGTTATTTTTAAAAAAATAAGTAACAGAAAAATAAAAATTAACTTAAATCAATTTGACATAAAAACTTCTAATTTATTATCCACAAGATTTATTTTTATATGTATTTACATTATTGTTATTGGCTTACTTCTAATGTTATTCTACGGAAAGGCTCTTTGATTCCCATCGAAGTGTTTTAAAATTATTTCCGTAAAACTATTCTGAAAACTATCTTCTGAAAGTACACTTACTTAAATTGCACTTTCACCATGGTAATTAGTTTCCTGCATTCGTGAAATACACGTTCCGATTAAATGGATGGAATGTAATGACAAGAGCAGAACTTAATTAAAAAACTATCATTATTTTTAGTTTAGCATACTTTTCTTAAATGTAAATTTAATTAGTAATTTAATTTATTTAATCCTTTAGTAATAAAAAATTATGGATAAGAAATATCTGGATTTGAAATATTACCAGTGCGTCTTAGAATCAACTTTATACACTTTTGAACTGTTTTATTATGAAGATATAGTTTTTTAAATGTCATTAAATAAAAGTAAAAATTTCTTCAAAAATCTTAATTAGTTCAATGTAAAAAAATAGTTACTTACTTTAAAAAAGGCTCAATGTTGTGTAGATTTCATGTAATTTAGCATCACTCTATATATATATATATATATATATATATATATATATATATATATATATATATATATATATATATATATATATATATATATATATATATATATATATATATATATATATATATATATATATATATATATATATATATATATATATATATATATATATATATATATATATATATATATATATATATATATATATATATATATATATATATATATATAGTTTCCAAAAATCAGTCCTTTAAAGTTTGTATGTATATCTAGAAAAACTGGAAATACATGGACGACTTAAGTAGTACATTTAAAAATAAAGTTATACGATAAACGTTAAGTTAAGCCATTACGTTAAGCCTAAAAATCACTATATATGTGTAAAATGTTGCATATATTTCACTACTTTGCCTTCTGGGGTCGTTATACTATTTAGTTCATTCAATTTCTGCATACAGGACTCCAAATAAAAACAGTGTTGCTTATAAATAAGTAGTAAGCTTCTCAAATCTGTAAATAAAAATCGACATACCTTGAATCATAGTTCATGCATACCTGGAATCACCCGATTCATGATATAATCAGTCACATCAAGAATTTCAAATCATGATTAAAATGAGAGACTCTTCATTTAGGTGACATCACGCACTTCATGAAGTATTTTTTTGTTCGTGTTCTGAAGATAAATTACCCGAATAAACACCAGATAAAAATTATAATAAATTAAAACTTAAATTATAAGAAGACAGATTCCCTTGAATAAGATAATAACTTTATAGAACTTCCAAAGAAAGTTCGAAACACCTTAACAGAAAATCTGTCAAACCCTTAGCAACGACGTCTCTGCACACACCGCAACACTCTTGTACACACAGTCAACTCCCTTGCTCTTAATCCCGACTAATCCCGATTCGCGCGTGGTGAGTGACAGGGACCACGTTCCGCCTTAATCCCGAAGTGTCACTCTCCCGGGATCTGGGATCGCGGGGGAATTATTACAACGTGGGGGAATTTTGGGTGAACTTGTTTACCGATCCTTGGGAGGGATTACACAAGAGTTAGTTATGTAAGTGAATTACAGGAAAGTAACTAATGGAGAATTAGCAGATTTTTTGATACTTAGAAAGTTTTCGATTAAACTTGGGAACTTTATGGATCTTGATGCTGTGTCACAGTTTGTATCTGAATTTAAGACCATATATATATATATATATATATATATATATATATATATATATATATATATATATATATATATATATATATATATATATATATATATATATATATATATATTAGGGTGCATCAAACGCCCCTCTAGAAAAAAATCACTTTGTCCCCAATCTAAAAATGTTCCATTAGCCATAAAAAGTTGACATACCAAATATTTTCGATTTATAAACACTTTTAGGGGGTCCTCAACAACCTTGAAATTTCGTTTTTTTCGAGTAAAATCTCCAAATTCAGCATTTTTTATACTTAATTAATTTCATATTTTTTTAACTATTATTTTATGATATTTTAAGAAAAATGATTATAATGAAGTAAAATATGGATCATATAAATTTTTAATATTAATAAACTATATTAACAGTAAATTCAGGTGACTTCATTCTTCATTGATTTCAGGTGACTAGTGACAAATTTAGCTTTGTTTACAATTTACAGTAAAGTACATTTCCTGTTTATTTCAACTTGTGGTTTTCATTTTTAACGGATTTACTACTTTTGTTCTGAATCGATTTTATACTTTTAATTTGTTTATTTCTACTTTTAATTCTAAAAGATTAAAAATAAAAGTAAAGTGAATAAAAAAATTAGTTCCAATTTAATATTAAATTATATTTTTAGATCTACTGATGATTTTGATGAACGAAGTGACACAAATTATGTAAAAAAAACTTTAATTTTGAAGGACTCTCAAGAAGTACTCAAAGTCATCATCGATATAAAAGAACGGGAACGAGTTTATTCATCCCATACGACATTATGCAGAAACCTAATATTGTTTCAACTAGCTATGAGTCCAGGGCAACAGGCAGCATATACAAAAACATTACAAAACTAGGAGGAGGTACAATTGCAGCATCTTATGCAACAGCAGACAGAACAAGAATAGGCAAGTTGCAATGAAATTTTCAACAGCTTGCAAGTAAGAGTGGTGCTTTCTTAAATATACAACTCTGCATTGGAATAAAAAACTTTCAACAGCAATGTCCATTAAGTACAAAAAAAAAAACGTTCACCAGCAAAAGATTCTTGGTGTGCCTGCATATCCCCAAGGAACTAATAGTAAATGCGACTCAATCATTGCCGACTTAACATATGAGCAACTGACTTCTTAGCAATGTACAAACAATTATGAACATGATATTTGACACGACTTCTTCCAACACAGGCCATGTTACTGCTGCTTGTGTCAGAGAGCAAAATAAATTGGGACATAAACTTTTTTGGTCAGCTTGCCG
>OZ010667.1:42379408-42386908 GCA_963932185.1 Troglohyphantes excavatus | reverse complement strand
TGTCCCATTCAAACTCCCCGAGTTTGCGAGCGAATTTATCGCCCACGGTAAGCTTAGAGTCTCCTCAATTAATTTAATAAGGACTTCCTCGAGTTGAAGATTAAGTTCCCGAGTTCCCAGATGGTCCTCGATAAATTTAACCGAAGGTTTAATTAGTAATCCATTGTGTTCAGTTGCATCACCTGAGTTTGCATATCTCCCCTTGTCTCTAGACTACTTCCTTGAAATATTCCACCTGAAGGTTTAAGTTAATATAAGAGAATTAATCTTATAATATATTTATAAAAACATTTTTTATGCCAATCTAAAAAGGTTTTTTGGATTCAATTAGAGATGACACTTTTTAATACGCTTTTTTTTTGTAGTGTGATCGATTTTTTTTTTTAACGAATCGTGAATGTGATGAATTATTCTAAAGGAAGAGTTAAATAAATGATTTTTTTCTGCCATTTCTAGAATAAATAGTTTTTTTGTTCATGTGTAACAATTTATCGTCTTCCAGGGGAATACTTAGCTTATTCAATTATACATTGAAGATGTATAGAGATAATTTAATTAGCTGAATAATCAATGTAAAGATAAAAACTGCTAACGTTATTTCCTTTAATAAATTATTTTGCTTTTCTATGTTAATACTTGTTGAAAAAATATATAATGCATACCGTTTTTTCATTATTATTTTTGTTCGTAGTTAATTGACTTACACTAAAAGACGCCGCCCCCTACAGTGTTAAAAATAGGTACTCAAAAATAAGTAAAATATACAGTGTTAAAAATAGGTACTCAAAAATAAGTAAAATATACAGTGTTAAAAATAGGTACTCAAAAATAAGTAAAATATACAGTGTTAAAAATAGGTACTCAAAAATAAGTAAAATATACAGTGTTAAAAATAGGTACTCAAAAATAAGTAAAATATACAGTGTTAAAAATAGGTACTCAAAAATAAGTAAAATATACAGTGTTAAAAATAGGTACTCAAAAATAAGTAAAATATACAGTGTTAAAAATAGGTACTCAAAAATAAGTAAAATATACAGTGTTAAAAATAGGTACTCAAAAATAAGTAAAATATACAGTGTTAAAAATAGGTACTCAAAAATAAGTAAAATATACAGTGTTAAAAATAGGTACTCAAAAATAAGTAAAATATACAGTGTTAAAAATAGGTACTCAAAAATAAGTAAAATATACAGTGTTAAAAATAGGTACTCAAAAATAAGTAAAATATACAGTGTTAAAAATAGGTACTCAAAAATAAGTAAAATATACAGTGTTAAAAATAGGTACTCAAAAATAAGTAAAATATACAGTGTTAAAAATAGGTACTCAAAAATAAGTAAAATATACAGTGTTAAAAATAGGTACTCAAAAATAAGTAAAATATACAGTGTTAAAAATAGGTACTCAAAAATAAGTAAAATATACAGTGTTAAAAATAGGTACTCAAAAATAAGTAAAATATACAGTGTTAAAAATAGGTACTCAAAAATAAGTAAAATATACAGTGGTAAAAATAGGTACTCAAAAATAAGTAAAATATACAGTGTTAAAAATAGGTACTCAAAAATAAGTAAAATATACAGTGGTAAAAATAGGTACTCAAAAATAAGTAAAATATACAGTGTTAAAAATAGGTACTCAAAAATAAGTAAAATATACAGTGTTAAAAATAGGTACTCAAAAATAAGTAAAATATACAGTGTTAAAAATAGGTACTCAAAAATAAGTAAAATATACAGTGTTAAAAATAGGTACTCAAAAATAAGTAAAATATACAGTGTTAAAAATAGGTACTCAAAAATAAGTAAAATATACAGTGTTAAAAATAGGTACTCAAAAATAAGTAAAATATACAGTGTTAAAAATAGGTACTCAAAAATAAGTAAAATATACAGTGTTAAAAATAGGTACTCAAAAATAAGTAAAATATACAGTGTTAAAAATAGGTACTCAAAAATAAGTAAAATATACAGTGTTAAAAATAGGTACTCAAAAATAAGTAAAATATACAGTGTTAAAAATAGGTACTCAAAAATAAGTAAAATATACAGTGTTAAAAATAGGTACTCAAAAATAAGTAAAATATACAGTGTTAAAAATAGGTACTCAAAAATAAGTAAAATATACAGTGTTAAAAATAGGTACTCAAAAATAAGTAAAATATAGTGTTAAAAATAGGTACTCAAAAATAAGTAAAATATACAGTGTTAAAAATAGGTACTCAAAAATAAGTAAAATATACAGTGTTAAAAATAGGTACTCAAAAATAAGTAAAATATACAGTGTTAAAAATAGGTACTCAAAAATAAGTAAAATATACAGTGTTAAAAATAGGTACTCAAAAATAAGTAAAATATACAGTGTTAAAAATAGGTACTCAAAAATAAGTAAAATATACAGTGTTAAAAATAGGTACTCAAAAATAAGTAAAATATACAGTATTAAAAATAGGTACTCAAAAATAAGTAAAATATACAGTGTTAAAAATAGGTACTCAAAAATAAGTAAAATATACAGTGTTAAAAATAGGTACTCAAAAATAAGTAAAATATACAGTGTTAAAAATAGGTACTCAAAAATAAGTAAAATATACAGTGTTAAAAATAGGTACTCAAAAATAAGTAAAATATACAGTATTAAAAATAGGTACTCAAAAATAAGTAAAATATACAGTGTTAAAAATAGGTACTCAAAAATAAGTAAAATATACAGTGTTAAAAATAGGTACTCAAAAATAAGTAAAATATACTCATTTTTAATTAAATTCGATGTTTATTATGGCTCCGAATACATAAGTTTCAATTTTGAAACAGACATATACTCAAAAATAAGCCCAATGAATAAAAACCAGATGCTAGCCTACACAGGCTGCCTTCATAAATTACTTTCTATAAATATCGACAATTACAACTAAGACTTACCTCGAATCGAACCCACGTCCTCAGGAATCGCAGCACAATTTCTTATCAGTCGTACTACCAGGGCGACGTGAAGAAATTATAAACAGAAGAAATGTTAAAAGGGTGTTAAAAAAAATGGAAAGTAAAATGATTGAGATGTAATAACTCAGTTTTCATTTAAACAATCGACATCAAATAATGTGGAAAACCGTCTTCTAAACACCTATTTTAAGTTTGTTAGGTCACTTTGTTAACATGGCTTAAACATATTAAACAATTAGCAATATTAAATCACACTGCTCATTTTTGAGAAAGTTCGTTTACTTAAATTTGAGTACGACATCGCTCATTTACGATGCAATTATACTCAAAGAAAAATAAGTAGGGTCAGGTACTCATTTTTAAGTACAATATTTTTTTTATAGTGTACATACTGAGGCTTGTCAATATGCAAAGTTATGCTAAATTTGTCAATATAGGTATGTAAGTTGTGATAAAAAATCTGAACTTGAACAAACCTTCCATTCAAGTATATTTGTCATGTATACACACTGTTAAAATTCATTCTGATATTTGATGAAACTTTTTTGTCATTTTTGACGAAACAGACGCCTGCTACATAATCCGATTAAATATTTCGTCCAACAAAGGAAATTCATTTTGTCGTTTTTTAACGGAATTTATTTCGTCAAAAATTAGAAGAATTTTGAGTAATATTATAATTCATTATCAAAGAGATGACTCGTACCGCGGAACTCTCGTTCCATAGTCCAACGCTCTATCCACTCTGCCAAGAAGAAACCTCGATTGAATTCTGACAACACACGTTTAAGAACTAAACATCAGCTGATGACCCAGAAGAACCTAAAAGAATCTGAGTGAATAACTTTGAAAGTTTAAGGATTGTTGTTTCGTCAAAAATAACATGATTCAATGACGAAACTATTGTCAAACACGACAAAAGTAGCCCTGACGATCGAGGAATTCTCAAAAATAAGAATGCTATTTATGAGAAAGCCTAAATTATTTCACGATTCACTGTGATTTGTGCATTTCTCAAGAATGCCAGCCACTAAATTTATCAGTCCTTGCCTATTTGCATGAAACCCTTTGAAACTTAGCTGTTACATTTAACACTAATGATGCGTGTTCACCAATATCATTACTGCTGCGAGCATAATTGAAATGCGAATTGGGAGCAATGGCCTTTGCTATTTACCATAATGTCTGCAAGCGAAATTCTCTCAAACACCATTAAACTTGTCAAGTTCTAGACGGCATTTAATGAAGTTAATACACAGCATTGCTTCAGATATAAAGTTAGGATATAGTAGACTTTTAAAAGAGTAAAAATCCATCAAAAATATGATAATTTTTTTAATTTTTGCGATAAATAACACTGTTGTTTATATTTATAAGCACAACCATGCAATTATATTTTTGCGATAAATAACACTGTTGTTTATATTTATAAGCACAGCCATACAATTATATTTTTGCGATAAATAACACTGTTGTTTATATTTATAAGCACAACCATACAATTATATTTTTGCGATAAATAACACTGTTGTTTTTATTTATAAGCACAGCCATACAATTATATTTTTGCGATAAATAACACTGTTGTTTATATTTATAAGCACAACCATACAATTATATTTTTGCGATAAATAACATTGTTGTTTATATTTATAAGCACAACCATACAATTATATTTTTGCGTTAAATAACACTGTTGTTTATATTGATAAGCACAACAATACAATTATATTTTTAGATAAATAACACTGTTGTTTAGGTTTATAAGCACAACCATACAATTATATTTTTGCGATAAATAACAATGTTGTTAATATTTATAAGCACAACCATACAATTATATTTTTGCGATAAATAACACTGTTGTTTATATTTATAAGCACAACCATACAATTATATTTTTGCGATAAATAACACTATTGTTTATTTTTATAAGCACAACCATACAATTACATTTTTGAAATAAATAACACTGTTATTTTTGTTTGTAACAACAACCATACAAATGTCCCATCTCATGTGTATATACATCTAATGTGCATATTTAAACGCAGGTAATATTTGGAAAATGTTCCATGTGCATTAGTGTTTTGATTAGAATCTTAATTTTTTTTTAATGTTCTACATACTTATAGAAAATAATTTTTACATGTTTCGTATATGAAAGTTGAATAATAATTTTTATATAATGTCGTGGCGGTAAATTGGCTAGTACATTTTTTGGATTGCGTTGTGTTATTTTTTGTATCTTTATGAATAATGTCGTCTTGGAAAAAATACATACATACCAATAATTTACTTTTAAAACGGTGCTTTATTGACACAATAAATTATATAGGAGAAAACTTATGGTTGGGGGGTTATGTGCAATAATGTGTTACTGACTCACGTGTACCGTTGGGGAGAGTTCCGTCTGAGGCGATTAGCTGGTTGTTTGGGGTGTAGATGACCGGCTACCAGGGGCGTTACCATGAAATGTGGATGCTGATGTCTGGTGTCCTGGCATCAGGACCTTTCCTTCTCCAGGGGCTCGTCTGGTGTCCTGGCATCAGTGGCGTTGGTACGAAATGGGAGCGCTGCCGTCTGGTCTCATGGAATTGGGGACTTTTCCGGAGATGGACATGAGGACGGGAGACGATGGAGCAAAAATTTACCCGTATCTCTTGGGCAAAGGCAGAGTTGAAAGTCATGTGGGAAACCTTAAATTTCCCACGGTGGTGTCTTGGGGTGGGGGTTGTAATTCTACATAAATTACCAAACCCACCACTTGGCTTTCGCTCCGCCCTTCCTGGTCACCCCTCCTGGCCAATCCTGGCGTGGTTGTAAAAAAAATGGCTCAGTGACGAAACTCTCCCACAATGTAACACAGTAATAAAATCCGGCGACCGTCAGTCTAGCCATCTGACCAAATTGCACAAAGTACAAAATAGGTCAGATCCCTATGTAAAAATTGCAACGTGTGACAGCACACTGTCACATATAATGAATATTGTTTGGAAATATCTCTATTTTTCCGAATGTTTTAATAAAAATCTAAATAAGTTAATTTTTTTAAATATTTTTTTTAAATGTTTTACACATGTAAAAAATTAGTTTGGTATGTAATACGAAGTCAAAAATGATACAATAAAAATATTCGCAAAACAAAATTGTGCATGTAACTTTTTTTAAATTTTAAATTTATTATATGTTTTTTAATTAAAATAAAAAGTGTTTATTACTTTTCACCTTCATTTTGGCAATTACGAAATCTGAGACCTGACAGGCCTGAGTTGGATGTGATTAAATAATCGCCCGTATGATTTTTTTTAATTGCTCAGTTGGTTAAATGTTGCAAGTCAATTGTTGCTATTGAGCGATTACCCTTAAAGTACATGATTTTGTACTCTACTAATATTTAATGTAATTATCATATTGATTGTATTTGAACGTATTAAGAAAATGAAATGTAGAATGAAATTTATATTTGTTATTTAGTAAAACTCTATCATTTTAATGATATATTTAACGATATAGTTATTTATTAATGATTTTTGTAAGATTAAAAAGTATTTTTTTCATTAAAACTAGTCAAAGATCATTGACAGTCATACAGTAACTAAATTCATGTTAAACAAAATTAGATAGAAAAGAAAATACACAGTCAAATAAATAAAAAATACATGATGCTTAACATAGAATTTAGAGTGAGATTGCAGTAAATTAAGTGTATTTAATCCTCTTTGGATGACTAATTAACAATAAAAAAGCAATAAACTACGTTTCTACTTTTATTTAAGCCAAAAAAACTCATTTGGATAATTATCCATTAATACTTCCATTAAATAATTGCTATTAACAAAGTGGATGTCATTAAAGTGGATTTTTTTACCTTAATTACAAATAATGCTTTGTCTCCTGTTGTAATTAATCTGTTTTTTCGTAAATGGTATATGCGGCTGGAGATGTTTAAATCCTTTAATAATGACTTTATTTAAAAAAGAATGATTAGAGCAATAAATCAACGGAAAAAACATTTAAAAAAAATATTTTTTAAAGTAGCCTTTAATTAAAACGACACAACATATCAATAAATAACTTAAAAAGCATCTATGAATGATAAAATACAATATAGGGATTTTACTTAATATAAAGAGAGTGATGAACATAAAAAAGGCAAATTAGTGGTTTTTTTTTTTAATTTTCATTTCTTCTGACAAACTCTGGATTTTCTTGAAAGATTATTAGGATGGAATCACCATGAGATCACACTCTAACGTTTAAAAAAATTTATCAAAATACACAATTAAAAACTGTGTTCGTTCAAACATGAAAATTGGTATTCAAACGAAAGGGTAGTAAGAAGAAAGATAATAACAAAAGAAAGAGAAATAAATTGCAACTAGCATGCATGTGCGATAATATAGCATGAACACCCCCTCCCGCCTCACACCATAACACACCACACGCCCATTCGTTCTGTAAGGGTGAAAGAAATTAGCTAATATTTTGTGGTTAATATACAAAATAAGTTTTAGGGTCCGCTTATAGATGGCAACATTATCAACGGCTTGTT
>OZ010667.1:42346908-42374408 GCA_963932185.1 Troglohyphantes excavatus | reverse complement strand
TACATTAAAAAATTACAACATGAAACATTAATACAGAAATTAAAAAATATATAACAATAAAAAAACAACATTGTTTAGTACTCTTAGCCGATTGCTGCGTTTCAGGTTATACTTAAAAGTTTCGATCCTATCTATGTTTATTTTCAGGTTGAATTTTTTTATTTAAACTCAATAATAATAAAGATAAATGCAATTACATGCATCAAAGTCATTTAATTTTAAGTGATTCCAGCACGTAATATTACGGCCTTGACCTTCAATGGGTTGATCTTTAATGTCACGAAGAGAATGCAGCCTGAATGTCTTGAAAGAAACACAGAACAACGTTAAACCTGATTATCGACGGTAAGTATTCAACTTAAGTACCGTAAGAGATTATTGGTACCCCAGGAGGGTTTCTTGAACCCAAAACATCAAAAAAAAGTTTGGAACTGCTGTCATGAAAATACATACGGGGCTCACCATCTTACAAACAATAACGTCAATATTTTCATAACAGAAGACCCAGGAGCGATTTAAAACATTTTTTAGGAGGGAAGACGTCTAACTAACTCCAACTTTTAGTACTTTTAGCCCTTATTTATTTTATTTTTCATTCCTAAAATTTCAAATTTGTCCAAATTATCCAAATTTTTATTCAGAATGAAAGGGTGGAAATTAAAAAAAAAATCTTATTTTTTTAATTAAAATTCAGAACGATTCCAAATTGCATTATTAGGATTGTGAACGAGACAAAATGTGATTGATGCTGTTTGGAATCATTAGGAATTGATGCAAGGTGTTTTGAATATATATTTAATATATTTTTAAGATATTTAATATTATTAAAAAACTAAATAACTAAATTTATATTTACAGACAAAGTAGCTAATGCTAAAAAATATTTGTTTAAAAGTACTTAAATATCTGAGCACTATAATATTTATTATTTGATGATTAAATCTTTGAAATAGTTTTTAGTTTTGATCAGGCACATATGAAACCCTAAATAAGTTTTCACATATTAGTCGATATATGCTTTAATACATAATTTTCATATTATTTTTTCTTCTGAGTCACTTTACTAGTCAATGATAATACAATTCCTCTGTATTCCGGTCCGGCTTGGGCTGCAGTTCGAAGAACTCATAGTCAAAAATTGCAAACATTTCAAAACAAAGAACACGATACTACATCGGGATCTTAAAATTGTAACCATTGACTACTGTCAATAGCAATTTTGTCAATATCACACAATTGCTATGGCAGGGTAATAGAAGCATCAAACACTTTCAAAGCCTAAAAGACATTTTTAATTACGATCACGTAGTAAAGGAAAAATACAAAATCCCGAGAACCACTCCACTGGGAAGGGACCATTTAGGCTTGCTTGTCTTCGAACATGTCAAACCCCAACAGCTTGAACTTTAGATAGTGACAACGTATTCATTCACCTCTGTTATCGTACAAAATAATTAAAAAACAGGAAGAAAAAAAACTGTTTTTGAAAATTCATAAAAATTATTGAGTTTATCTTTAAACAATTTTCAAGTCTACTTTCATCAGTTTTGAAAAATCATAAAAATTATCGAGATTGTCTTTAAACAATTTTCAAGTCTACTTTCATCAGTTTTGAAAAATCATAAAAATGATTGAGTTTGTCTTTAAACAATTTTCAAGTCTACTTTCATCAGTTTTGAAAAATCATAAAAATTATTGAGTTTGTCTTTAAACGATTTTCAAGTCTACTTTCATCCATTTTGACAATCGTTTCACCGTTGAATCACTTGACTTTTGACGAATGTTTACATTTTTAACAACAGTAATTTACTCCGAATACTTTCCGGTGGTTTGACTTCTATATACTACCACACAGCTCGAGTGAAATTTCCAGACATGATTGATTAGAGGGCCTGATTTTGGACCCAGAGATTCAAGGTTAGAGTCGCGCCATCGACTTTTATTTGAAATTGTCCTCATTTTTGACGAAATAAAAATAAATTTCGTGGGAAAGAAAAACGACAAATTGAATTTTCCTCAGTTTGATGAAATATTTAATAGGAATATCCATCAGGCGTTTTTTTCGTCAAAAATAACCAAAGTTTCTTCAAAAAGGATCATACATTTTTAAAAGTGTTCAAATTTGACATTAAACTCAAAATCCAACCTAAACTTTAGAAAATTCCTCTTTAGGATAGTATTAAAAAGACAGTAATGAATAATGCAACCCTTCTGTAGCAACGCAGGGGTCTATGTTACACGAGTAACAAATTCTTATTTGACATTTTTGTATGAAAGTTTCGATGCCTGAAGTGCAATCTTTAAAAAATGCTTTTAAAAATGCATTATGTAGAGTGTCTTTTTGAGGAAGATAGATGGATGAGGCATGCTACCAAGACCTTAATGTAAATGTCACGCATCTGCAGGATGTCTTCAAAAAATGGATTTCACAAACAGCGAGTTAAACATCTCGAATCGCTTAAGTTGAGCAATATTGAGATATTTTTTAAATATTCTGAAGAGTGAAATTTTGTCGCTAAATTAGCTTTAAGCTTAAGTTAGGCCTAAATAATCTTATAAATGCATATGTTTCTATGGGATGGGTAGTTGTAAATAAATATTTTTACATTCTCTAATGTTTAATTTAACTAAGAAATAAAAGTTTTAAATATCACCTATGTTTAATATGGAATTTAAAGGTAAATACATGAGAAAATATTATTGGAATAACATATAAGATATTTTTTTTATTGTACGATTTTATAATAATGTATTCTGGCATCATAAGGAAAAGACAAAAAAAAAAATCAAAAATGAGAAAACCCACTTTATTATTTACATCAAAGTTTTGACACTTTTAAAAAGAATTTCATTGTCTAAAAGTAGTTATTTGCATGTACAAAATTTATTTAGGTGATAGTTACATTTTATTTTTTCTTGTAACATGTTTTTTTACTTAAAAACATTCTTAAGTTCAGTTTTCGTTTTTATGGTTGTATTAAAGTTTCATTTGTAAACGGGATATTAATCCGCGTTACGTCTTCTTAAAATTCTTATCAATAAAAATCCCATATAGTCCGCGAAAAAGTATTATTCTTTTTAGAGTTTTGAAACAAGCTCTTTCTTATAAAGCATTTCACTGTGACGAATCAGACTGATGAAAGGTGAGAACTTTCTGAACAGGTAAACAAACAAATCGATACCTTGCGAAACATAATATTTTTATGTAAGTTCCTTTTTTCCTCTGGGGAACACCATTAGCGGAGAAACAACTTTTAGAGTTACGTGAAGGAAAAAAAAATCGCAATAAACGTGCTCAGTTTAAGCAATGCGGCAAAGTGGGCGCCATTTTCTTGAAATGCGAATGAAAACTCGAATTAAATATAACAAGCTATTTTTATACTTTAAAAAAGAAAGGAATAAAATAATGAAAGCTTAACACGATTCAAACGTTGGATCTCACTAATTTCCGTTATATTTCCAAGGCTGAAAAAGGCGGGAGGAAAATTATGGACAAACAAAAATGGCTAATTTTATAAAATGAGAATGTAAATTTATGATAAATGTAATACTTATGCTAGAAACGAAACTTACCGATGGATTTTGTTTTACATAATTCATACAATTCTTTAAAATGTAATTTTTAGTAGAATAAATCTAAGAAAGTTTTAGATTTTTTTTTCTATCACTATTTTTTCATAAACCTCTTATTTTTTTAGGGAAAAAAATCAAGTTACATTATTATTGTTATTTTTTTTATCACACATATTTTGAGATATATTTAACTATTTTTTATCATATGCATAATGTAACTCCTGAATTACATTATTGATCTTAAATATTAGGAGATGATTTTTAAATATGATTAGAAGTAATTTTTTTGTTGTTAGTGAGAACAATATATATATTTCAGGCTCTGGAAATATTGCACAACAAATTATAATTATCACGTTGCAAATTTAAATGTAATTACTTTTAAGAAAATTAATGCTAGGATTTTTTACATGTACCTTCATCGGATAATGTACCTCAGTAAAGTTATTCCTTGGGAAAAGCTCGAATAATATTTATAATCCAATATTTTTCTTGACGAATGACTTCAAAACCATATGGAATTACATTTTAGTTTGTTACTTTTTATTGCATATAATAAAATCCGGTTTATTATTATTATTATTATTATTGTAGTAATACCATATCAATGTAAGATTATAACCAACAAAATCGGATTTGAGCATAACTCAACAATGTTGTTCTATAACTACAAGTTCATGTTGAAAGAACGTATCATTTTCATTCCAATTTGGAATCCAAAACCTTATTGGAGTCAGATTAATGCAATTATTTTTGTTTCCGTGTCTTTTATTCGGTTTCTTTTAGAATTTACCACAAACTCTAAATATCGTATCGATATTTTTAAGCAACTGCTAAAACCTAAAACCAAACATTTACGTGTAGGCTGGGACAGAGTACATAGATCTAGCTGTGGGCTTAGGACACTTTCGACCTACTAGGGGTGGGGGAGAGATTTTAAAGCGCGTGGGATCTGAAGCATGCTGTTTGTAGAAGAACAGCTAATTACATGGCCTCGGACAGGTGATATTTGACTAATGATTTCTACGCGTCGTTTTTCGTTGAGCTTTTCTGTATTTCCTCCCTTCAATGCACCTACCCAAAATTTGCGAATTTTTGTTAACGGAACAAGGATTGTTAACTAACCATCCGGGTGGCAGTTACACGCCTATTATTGTAAGACTAGTTACCCTTTTTGCAAAGTTTTTATCTCTTTTTCCTGCCTTCCAAAGCAAAATCCCCCCCCCCCCCCCCTATTTGGGAATTAGCCCACAGCTAGTACAACTTTTCTGTTATGGAGCCCCCGAGAAAAAGGTTAAATATTCTACTTGGTGTCGCATCTTATGGGAATAGTTTGCACCCGTTTAAAAATATTCATGATCGACGATGAGGAAAGATATTTTCCCCAATTCGAAATGAAGGAAGTACTTTTGAACTATTTTTTGTTCAATCATTGCGAAGTCTAGTTCAGCAAATAAATTTTTAAGATAATATTTACACACAGTAGCAATTAATTACAATATCTAAGATAAGATAAAAACTCATCTTAAGATCATCGGATGAAGGGAGATATATTTCCCGAAACATGTCAAGATTTGATGGATTTTTATTGGGTATTTTAACGTTGTATTTGTATTTTAAAATTACAATATCTGTCTTAAATGTCTCAAATAGAAAATTGCACGGTAAAAAAATGCTGTTGTTGTGAAAAGTTTGATTAATTTGCTTTCTGTTTATAGTTTAAAAAAGGAAGTATTTGAGAATTATTACGAAAAATAATAATTTATAATACCTGCAATACTTTAGCTGCACTATTTAATGATTAAAACTTCAATTTCGTCAAATATATTTTCTTGCATATACATAGATCATCCCCATTGCTACTGCCACGTTTTTGTCAAGTATTATACTATACGAAAAGTTAAATTACACATGAAGATGTTATGGCAAGAGCTAATTAGCATGATTTATATCGCAAAACGAATTATGAATAATGCTGGATTTTTTTTCCATTATGTATTGTTTAAAAACATTAAACCTAAGGGCAAAAATAAAGAGTAGGGTAAAAAAAATATGTTGCGTAATAACATAAAAAATAAAGCACATTTATCAGAACTTTGGAAAAACGACAACATTCAATATTTTCAAGCCATTTGAAGGAAAGGATGAATAAAATATCGAAATCGTAAAATTTTATTTTCTGTGTAGGACAGTTTAAATCATATTTACAATAAAATTACTTTTTAAAATAAATATGTTAGAGATAGCTTTCCAAAGTTCATCCATTATTTTAGATTTGAAAAATTGAAATTCAGAGAGGAGATTAGAAATTTAAAATTATTGCAGATAAAACTGGTTTTACCCAGACGGATATTTACGTTTCTATGCCTAAGCTTAAATAATTACTTTACCAAAAGGGTTTAAAATTTGTATGTACATTTTGATAAACTTCCTTAACAATTTTTTTGAGTTTATGACTTTGTAATCATATATGCTGTGAAACGCTATTAAATTAATATAAATAATTGTCGAGCAAAAATACTGCATGACGTGAAATTACGTAAGGGTTAAGGAGAATATGAAAAAAAGAGAGCGTGACATTCTGGGAAAAAGAAGTAGAACTATTGTCTGTTGTAATATTGAATAACAAACCCTTCTCTATTTTAGAAATTGAGAGTTGTTTACAATCACATTACTTGTAGCGCCATCTACGGAGATTTTCGAAAACTAATACTAGAATTTAAATATTACAATGGCATACAACACATATAAAATGTAATTTTTATTCATTGTAAAATTATTTTTAAATTTTCAAGGAAATATGCTTTTACCAACAAACTGGAGGAAAATATCATAAATGTCATTGCATTTTTTTAACTTTTGGAAAACAAATTCGAATCAACTTTAGTTGTCACTCATTGTTTTAGATTGTATTTCTGTCGGTAGATGGCACGACGAGTGGATGTAAAGATCTCTGTTGATTAATTATTTAAAAAATTTAGAACATTCAATATTAATGAATAAAATTAAAACAATAAAGTTAATACATTTGAAAATGTATGAATTTTTCTTTTTACATTTTTCAAGAATAAATTAATAATTATGACATTAACAATTTACTCAATAATAATTAAATTCCAAAAAATAATATGTTATACATTTAAACATTTAAACATGAATATGATTTAAATTTCTATACATTAAAAAGTTTTAACCATTGATGTAGCCCAAAATGATAAATAGCATTAAAAATTAAATGTAGAAATTGGTGTGCCAAAACATTTGAATCACAAAAATTCTTTGAAGGTAAATGTATCCATCTCTTTTGAGTATAATTAATAAGGACTATAGTGCATGAACCGGTATTGTAGGTAAGGATACTACCATACACCTGCTTTATTCCAAATAATGCGTTGTAAATAAGAAGCTCACAAAAAATTAAATATTAAAAAAGTCAATTTTTTCCCCTTTCTATACCTCTTTTCAAAAAGTTCCTGCACCACAGATTGAGAACAATTCTTTCAAACTACACAAAAAAAAATGCGTTCAGTCGGTCGTTGGTTAATTGGCTGTTGGGAAACGCCCATCAGTACTATTTTTGGCGAATCAAACAAATGAATTTCAGGTAGTTGACCAATTAGCTTATCGAAACCATGTAAACATAATTCGATTAATTGAATTGAATTGAATTCCTCTCCGGGTCTCCTATCGAACTTAATTATTTAGAAAAGATTGTGCTTTGTGCCTGGGAAAACAAATTTAATATTCTTTATTCGCATTTTATTTGAAATTCAATTAAGCTGACTTTGGCATTTGAATGTTTGCTTCTCAATATCTGTATCTTTTTGTATTGCGAAAAGTTAAAATAACCTTTTTTTTTTAAAAAAAACAATGATCAACTTCAAGAAAAAAAGCGTTTAAAATTAAAAATTAATTTTTAATTTTACAAACAAAAGTTGAAATTTTTTTTAATTTGATATATTTTTCTTAAGTACTTTAACTCCTATTCTTCATTTAAGCATATTTTTTGTAAATTGGCACCAACTTCAAAACATTTTTATAAGTTAATTATTAATATTAACTATTTAAATTTTGTTCGTAAGTTTAACAATTATATTTTACTTTTTAGCCCTATTTTTCTGAAAGTCAGTTATTTTTTAAAAAAAGGTTATTTCATTTTTAGTTGTTAATGTAGCATGGGGCTGCAATCCCTGATTCTTTAAAAATAAATTTAAGTTTTTGCCCACTTTTTCCCACGCCCGGATCCCATTTAATAAATACAAGGGGGAAAAATATATATTCCCCCAAACAATATATAATGTTTTAACTTTTAACAAATCCAAACATCAACAATGAAAATCATTTGAAATCGAAGAAAATATTTTGAAATAAAGTCTGTTTAATCGATAATTCCGGATAAATAAAATCCGGATAACCAATTTTTTATTTCAAACTTTTTATTTGCCAAAGTTGATTGGTCCCTATGTTACCAAAAAATAATTTTCGTTATCGGTACAATACATTTTTACAAATGGTCCTTTAATTGACCAAGATATTTGTTACAAAAGGTTCCCAAGCGAGACAAACAAAATAAGAATTATTCAAATATTTGAATTAATACAGAAATCAAGCGCGAACATATATTAAAAAGAATATACATAACAATCGATTTAATAACCACTTCCTTGGTGCGCTTTTGGCTATGGGTTGGCGTCATTTAACTTGGTTAAATATGCGGATGTTTTCTGAATTTTGAAACGAATACTTCATGGCGCCATCTACTGGGGAATACTTAAAACTTTAAGAATTCTTAATCTTAATTCGTGTAGAAGGCAGCACGAGTCACATGAAATATTTACAATTTATCTTTTGCGCTAAATGTTCTATTATTGAAATTTTATGTTATTTATAATAGAAATATAAACAGAAAAGTAATAACTCTTATTATCTCATTAAACTTTTATAAATAGCGCGATTTTTCTAAAAAAAAAAAATGCCTTGTATCAAATATATCAAATTTTATCAAATATGAATTTGTAATAAAACTAGAAAATTTCTTCACCAACAAAATTTTTTAACACGAACACTTAAATAAGTTCGTTTCGTTTCTCAAAAATAATTCCCACAACTCTTTGTTAAATTTACTTGGTTTCTTTGAATACTTCCAAAATTAAACTACAAAAAAATATGTTTTGTTAAAAAAAATTTATTTAAATAAAGTGTTTATACTTTCTAAAGTCCATTACAAAACTATTAATAGACTCTCATTAGGTTATAAGCTTTTAATAAATTAATCGATTAGAAGAAAAACAGTACTAGTCCAATGGGACTATACATTGTACTTGTATTGTTCTTCCTCTCACCGATTCAATTGTTTCGGCAAGTTTTAAAAAAGATATGTGATAAAGAAGAATATTTTTGTGTAAAGAGAAATTAACAGAGTAATCTATTAATTTTACAGTTGAAAAATTGTTTTAATTAGTTTGTTGTACATAATCAGTTGTTGGATTATTCTTAAAATGTACGTTTGTTTAAATTTTAAACGTAACCTATTAACAAAATTAATTACACACAGTTCAAAATAGACAGTTGCCAATGATACATTTATCTATTAAAATAAGAATTATATTTTTACTTATAACTATACTAATTAGCAGTTACAAAATTCATTGAAATTATTCATAATAGTTTCATTTAATTTAACTAAATATAACGTGTGTTTGCTGTATTTCTTGTAAAAAAATTACACTGTCTTAAATAAAATAAAAATATTTTTAATTTTGCAATTCTTATTTTAAAGTATAATGTATCATTCTGTTAGGTAAACTGTGTACTTTGAGAGCTGTGGGTTACTAAATTAATAATTTGTCTTAATTTATAAAATACTTAAAATGTTGCCTAACTAATTATACTTATATGGGTAATTTTTGTTGTAGTGTTAATTGTAATTAACATTTACTGTTCATAATTGCTTGTTTCTCTTATTTTATTGCTTGAATCTCAGTTTTTGATGGAGGAATAGCTATAATTTCTCATCTCTTTCGAGTTTATTTTATTTAAATTCCATATTTGTGTGTATAAAATATTTTTTTATTCTTATTGATTTCATTGCATTATTAAACTGTTGCTACATGAATTGTCAATTTAAAAAATATATATATCTCTCTATTTTAAAAAAAAGTAAGCCCTAGGGGGAAAAAGTCGGCCCTAGGGGGAATTTTCAGTTCTTTCAATGTTATTCAGATCGTATCTCAAAATGTTAAAGTCCTAAAATTACGAAATTAAGTGAATTTGTTAAGAAATGTTTGATAAATAAGAAGAATATATTTTTGTTTCAATACTGTTATTAGTTTATAAGTTATTTAATATTAAAGTCGTCGTTGATAAAATTTCGCTTACAAGTAATTTTGTCCGTCGAGTTTCTGAAACACTATTAAGAGGAGAGATCCAATTTTTTTAGGGAGTGTACAAATAGGTTTGAACTGGAAATCCAAGTAAGCATTTTTTTAAATTCGAATTAGTTTTGGATTTATAAATTTTTTAAACCTTTGATCACGCTCCACTTTTTGAAGTTTTTTCGCTCTCATTTTTGAAACGTGATTTCTAAATTGCTATAAGTCATTTAAAATTACATATTTTCTTATTAAAAAAAATATATTAATGTTCGTTAAAACTTCATCTTTCCGATGTTATAAAGATTATAGTTCTATCTTTACAATTAAATTAGATGTTGTCAATTAAGTTAGGTATAAAAAACAGTGAAGAAAGGAAAAATGTCGGATATTTCGAGAAAATTTTAATTTGCGAATTTTTGTCTCATTGTTCCGCTTGCATCCTAAAAAGTAAATGTCCTAAAATTATGAAATTATGCCAGTTTATTAAGAAATGTTTGGGTAATAAGATGAATATTTTTGTTTTTCAATACGATCAGTATATTAGACGTTATTTTATGTTAAATTCATGATTTTAGAACATTTTGAAAATAATTCATACATTTTTGTATACTTGTCTTCCAATTTTCAACAAAAAAATAAATAAAAAATTAGGGGTATAGATTAAACTATTGGCTACAAATGATTCAGAGCGTTTGTCAAATTTCGATTTAGTTTTGTAGTTATAAATTTTTAAATAATTGACGAAATGTCTGAAATAATCGTCAATTTTACGCGTAAAATTTTAAGTGATAAATTAAAACTGCTCTAAGTAGTTCAAAAATATACTTTTTTCCCGTTAAAAAAATATAGTTATATTCGTAAAATCTTCCTTTCTTGAATGGTATCAATACCGAAATTCTATCTTAAAAAATAAATTAGATGTAACTATTTATGTGAAGTACTATAATTATTATTAAAAGATATTTCGCAGCAAAATGCCAACGTTGGCAAAATGCCAACATGTATGTAAATCTAAATCCTGTAGCTTATTATATATTTTAACGGGAAATTATTATTAACGCCAATTCTCAATAATCTTACTTTATATAAATAAAAGTTGGCGAATTATTTAAGATTGGCGCGTTTATGCTACTGTTTGTTTACACATGTTTCGCTTTTCAATGAGTAGAAACAATTGCGTTGAAGCAGTTGAGATTTTCCAGTTATCCAGGGGGGGGGGGGGGGGCTGTAAACTTTTATACCTTAAAAGTTGGGAATTTCGAGTTTTAAAAATCCCTGAGTTGGGAAAATTTATGCCTCAGGAAAGTTAATATTATTAGCAAATGAAAGCGATGGAAGACTAGAAATTGCCCAGCTTGTATTAAGATGAAACTTAAATTAGACCTCAAAACAGAACACTGCATTGGAACATGCGTGCAATAAATCAATACTTTCAAGATAACTGTTTAATATTACCTATAAAAAAGCTGACAAATGTCTATAAGTTGGAACTGGGAATTTTTTAGCACTGTTGCGTTTTGAATTTCGAATCGTTAAGTGTGGTCTGATTAATTAACGTCGCACTAGAGCTGCACATTGAACTACTGGCGTTGGTTCGAACAAAGCGTCCTTGATTGGTTATTGGTACGTATTTACTTACTACATCAAGGACGCTTTGGTTCGAGGCCTTTCTTGAAGAATAGACCCGGGAACGATGTCTCATATTTTTAACAATTGTCAGATGACGAGGACAACACTAGAGTTGGTACCTGACGTCCTTAAGTTGGGAATTTTGAATCGTTCACTTTCGGAATTTCGGATCGTTAAGTTGGGAAATTTCTTGTCTCAACATCCCAAAAATAAATTTGTGTGACAGCACTGCCAGCAATAATTTATATAACTAAAAAAAGTATTGTTGTTAGGACACATTGTCATTGTCTACAGTGTATGAAGCCGGTATTGTTTGCGAAGCAAACTATAGAGGATTGCGTAGCAATCCTCCGGGGGTTGGTGAAGCGTTAGCGGAGCAGGGGGCGGAGCCCCCTAGTATTACAAAAAGTCGTAACTTATAGATTTGAGTTAATTATCAACAAATCAAATGCAACTGTGAATCTAGTCTTTGGTATTAATTTAAGCACGCACGCGCCGCGATCCGTCCGTCGATTAGAATTTAGGTGAATGCGGTTAAACAAGCCAGCGTATGTCCGTATTTAAATCAAAAAATTCCGACACTAAGGTCACAGAGGGAAGTGTAGAGGGAAGTGTCCGGTCAATGCGGGTTACTTTCATTTACATGATAGTA
Source organism: Troglohyphantes excavatus (assembly GCA_963932185.1). Taxonomy (NCBI): domain Eukaryota; kingdom Metazoa; phylum Arthropoda; class Arachnida; order Araneae; family Linyphiidae; genus Troglohyphantes; species Troglohyphantes excavatus. Next base: position 42,362,180 of record OZ010667.1, on the reverse strand, counting down.
TTTCCTTTATTTCTCCATAGGCTGATTTCCCATAGTAAACGGGGTTATGAAATATCAACACTTTTTATGTCGTGCATGTTTCTAGAGAGAACTCCGTTCCCAGACCGATTTTAAAGAAGTATTGCGTTAAACGGTTCCTTTTATTTATATTAATACAAAATTGAAAGGATACGTGGATAAAGGAGGTATTAATAAGAAGTAAGTTTTGAGATATTTGACCTAAAAGTTTTCATTTCGTATTTGGTTGTGGATACATAATAATTTCATGACACTAATACATTTGTTAATAGACTTCTTCAGTGCTGCTGTCATTGCCAAAAAAACAGATTAACGCATACCTTTTTCATATACGACACTATTTTTTTTTTTAATGTTACATACTAGGATGGGTCGAAAAAAATTGATTTTCGAAACGCGCTAGTGTGGAAAAGTTGCGTCTGTAATAATAAGAAAAACGTCGTAAAATAAATAAAAATTGGTTAACATCTTCCGGTCGCGCATCGTACTCATAGTTTATAACTGGCGAAATTGAAAGTTTTTTTTAACATTACTGAAAGCTCTACGATCGACACGCTATGTTTTGTGATTCTTATTTTATTGTTCAATAAAGTTAAATAAATTAACAAATTATTAATATTTCATTATTTTCTGGTCACCCAAAGTGTTCAAATAACGGGAATTTACAAAGCTTCCGCATGTTGCTTTGTGTTAATCACCTTGTAGATACGAGATCACCTCGTCGATAGTAACCGTAAAACTTTTTGTACCATAAAAGTATTGCTTTCACTGTTAAAATTTATTACGACCTTGCACCAAAATTTAGTACCCATTTATCTAAAACCAATATTTAGTGCTTAGTTTCACCATTTTACGGTGCTACCACGGATACCATTTAGTGGTGAAACGTTGCCCCAAAATCCATAACGTTGCGTAAAACTTAAAATTCTAGTTTTGTTAGTATTTTAGTAGTAGTATTTTTGTAACGAAATTCTCAACCCTCCGAACGCAAAATCAAAACTTTTTTACTTTTCTTTGTCAAGTACACCGATCGCGCTCGAACTGGGAATCCTCTGATTCATAGCTGAAAGCCTTTACCACGGAGGCTCTTGTTCGTTGTTGTCTTTCTTGCATTGGATTCCCCGGCTTGTTGATGTAGCGACAACGAAATTTTCGGTTCCAGTTGAATCGATTATCGGTGAAACCTCCGCTTTTTTTTCCGATAAAGGATTTTTTATCCAACCTAAATTCCACCATAATAGGGGGTAATTTACTGCAGACCTCTGTTTTGCACCAAGATATGGTACATGGTTGAACTGATATTTTTAACAGTGTATATAAGCAATTATAACGTCAATTCCGATTAGTTAAATAATATGTAGTGTAGAGTAGATACACAGTTCGTGGAATTGTAATATATCGCGACATTTACCCACTCCCTCTGTTCGATATCGTCATTTTTTATATACTTTGAGTACGATGCGCGGCCGTAAGATGTCAACCAATCCTTACTTATTTTACGTCTATTTTCTTCTTATTACAGAAAGCAAATTTTCCGCACTAGCGCGCTTCGAAAATCAAAACTATCTTCATCTTTTTTTCGACCCACCCTATTACATACCTCCTATTCCTTTAATTAATCAATCACACATTATTCATTTTAATACATCCTATACTCAATTTCACCAGTATCCCCCACAGTACGCTTATGTTATCTTATCTCCCAACAGGATGCTACCCCAGGACATCCTAGGCGCTGCCGCCGGCTGCGGCCTGGCCCTCTTCATCGCCCTCTCGGCCATCATATGCAAATACTACTCCAGGACCCGAAAGGAGAGAATGATCCTCTACTCCCCCCCGCGGAGGCCCTCGCAGGAATTAAGGCAGAAGCGGCTGCTGCGCATGCGCGAAGCAGCGGCCGCACAGGCCACCCAGCAACAGGTAGGGAAGAGACGGTTGCCATGGGAACGGCATCTCTCTTTTCTTTCTTTCTTCCCTTTTTTTTCCCCCTCTTGGGAGGATGTAAGCTGGGGTTTTTTCTGTGAGGGGTCCACTTTGGAGGGGCGAAAGGGAATTAGGTTTCGGGTGTAAGGTAGGGTGGTGAGAGTGGGGTGTATGAAAAAGTTAGTGACATTTGTGAAGTACGAATCGAATGCAGGAGTAGATATATTGAAAACGGGTTCATTTTAGAAAAGTCTCGGGTTTTGTGGTTTATATTATGTTTTGATAAATTAAAAAATATATATTTTTAAACTGCTTTCTTAGAAAAAAAAATGTATAGGTTTTCTGATAAAACCTTCACGAAAAAAATTCATTTTTTAAAAATAAATAATATCATTTATGTACGTTTCACAAAACACATAAATGTTTTTTAAAAAAACTGCATGTCTTCAATTCGATTTCATAAACTTATATGGGCATCATACAATAATAATCATCCAACTTAACATCTGCACTTATTTTCATGTAAATATGTACAACTATATTGCTTCAAAAGTTATATTAATTTTTGTGGGTATATTATATTCATAACCGCATTGTTGAAATTGGTTATGAACTAAAGATCATTATTAATAATAATATACTCAGTATTGTCATTGGTGTTAGTATTACTAGCAGCAGGAAAAACTCGCCAACCGAAGGAGAAACGTTAATCACCTGTTCCTTACGCCGCCATGGGTCGTAAGGAACCCCATTCATTCCCCATGCATGCTCTATTTTGTTTCAAAATCTTAAATGCATCGATGCCTAATGTCCTACGCAACGTTATTAAGTTTATGCCAATCGTACTGTTTGTCACGCAATGAAACCGTGCTATATTTTTTAAATGATATTAAAGACGTTTCACGTCAAAAACAGTTTATTTCAATTAAAAAATGAGTATTTAAAAAATCATTTTTAATAGACATTTTATCAGTAAATATTTAAGCAGTGCGTTTTTTAAGAAGTACTGAACTAAAGCCCCCACTTATCACAATATTTAATATTTGACAAATCTTGGACAAAAGAATTTCGATGATAAAAAGTACCAATGAAGGTAGTGAAGGTTCTTTTTTTCTGAAGAAAATGGAAAACATCATTCGATCAAAATTCCCCAGAATGTGAATCTTCCATTTACTTCCATCGACTAGTTAAGTATTCTGACTAATATTTTTATCTCGCCAAGTAAGATGGTAACTCTGGAATGACATTGTTCTGAGGCGATAAATCAGGAAGTTTCGCCATATTTGTTCACCTATGTAAAATACAATAAATAATAATCGAATTGGCTCAAGCAATTTTGGCATTTGAAAAGTTATTTTCAGTTTATAAATTTAAATACTATTTTATGTAAATGTTTTTGATATATTTTAATTTAATTAAATTTAAAAAGTTGTATTTTAAGTTGTACTTCATGCCATAAGATTTAAAAATTAGTGTAATCGATATATTTATATAAATTTTAAAATAAGGTCTATTCCTGGAGAAACTGAAAATTCCTGGATGTGATATAACTCCCATGAGAGCAGTGGGTTAAATTCAATTCAATGTGTATTATTTCTGATAATAGATAGTTGTCGCACAATATTTTTTCCAATGTTTGTAAAATGACTTTTGTAGAGTTGTTTACTGTTTTATTTGATTCTAGTACTGGATAAATCATCAAGATATGATATTATAAATGACAAATTCATATATAGTTAAGGCTTCATATTGGCATTGTAAAGAAACCCTTACCATGCCTCAATAAATAAACCTAAAAAGCATTTTCTCGATGTAACTCTTTGACGTTATCTAAGACATATTTAGTTTTTAACATCGTTAGACCCATCTTAATCGAACAATATAATTCAATATTTGTCAAAATAATTGCCACTGCGTATAATCAATGCGAATTAAGCCCCATGAATTTTGACATTTGAAAGATGATAGAACTTGAAATCTATGCAATTATACCTAGCGAAATCCGATATTGTTACAATCAATATTCCAAATATAGTTACATAACCATTAAGTACAAACGATACGCCATAAGATAATATATTTTGGCAACGAGGATTTGGTGTAGTATTAAACTACATATACATGCATGATAATTATTAATTTTGTTTAAAATTACAAATAAATTATATTTTATGCATAAAACGTTATAGTACTTATTGTATATGTGCAAATTATAAGTCAAATAGTTAGAATAATCAATTTAAAAAAATTATATGTGTTTTTATGAACACATGTTATCTTTCATAGTACAATTGAAGGGATGGGTGAAAAAAACAGACAGCTCCGTTTTTTTGTGATTTGCACGTTTTTACTTATTCCTGTAAAGAAAACATCATCTGAAGGTCGGTGCAAGAACCAAACAACTGTAAATAATGACTATAGATATATAAAGGAAAAAGAGCAGTACTGTTGCTTTATAGGGCGCAAAAAACGTACAGCTCCAGTAGCTGTCTTGTTTTTGAACCGAATTTTTTCGCTTGGTTTGATCGCTTTCCGGGTTGCATCAGCCAGTCGTTTGCCAAACTCGTTTGTTGAAAGTGTGTTGTTTGTTGAACCAGCAAAAAGGTGTGTTACACATCAGAAATTTCATTAAAGGGGTGTAATTTCGTGCTAGACTATATTTATATGTTTATTATACAATCCTTAAATGAAACGAATACGTTTTGCTGTTTGAAGTCCACAGTCGCATTGGTGATTTTGGAGAAGTATTTACAAGGATTTTATTGGAAAGCCTGGCCACAAAATTCCAACGTTAGGGGTAAAATACATGACATCTCCATTTTTTTTAAATAAAAAAAAACAGACAAAAAGTTGAAAAAGCAAAACCGGTCTGTGATAAAGGAATGTATTTTTAAGGTTTTACCCTTATTTGATAAGTTTTAAAAAAAAAACGTTAAATATTTTTCGTCCTAAAGTGGAGCTGTCTGGTTTTTCCACCCGCCCCTTCAATTGTAATAATAAAAATAGATTTAAAATCCCCTTTAACCGAGCAGACAGAAAAGACAAATTGTAAAGTTATTTTCTTAAAGTTTATTTTATTAAATGAAAAGTGAAATTACACTTTTAAAATATATACTTATTTTTTATAGTTTATTATCAAGATAGCTTTTAAATATATATCCAATGAAATATATAAAAACAGTACTGTAAAATAAAATAGTGAGATAAATTTAATATTGCAGTAAAACTAATTATCTCCTAACGGTTTATTAGGGAAGGAATGTATGACATTTGACTGTTATGTTTTAGATATTTTATAAAATTGTTTTAATTAATATTCAGATTTAAATACCGTACTTTTAATTAAAGTCATTGATAATATCATCGTTAGCAATATGAAAAAACTTATAAAAATAATCTACTATTTAGAATAAGTGATTTCCTTGATTTATATTTACATTCGAAGCAATATTCTTCTAATTATATTGCAAAAAACTCACGTTTCTATATTTTGATAGAACATTTTAATTATGAAATAAGTAAAACTTACCGTTGAACTTTTCGATTGTTTAATTATCTTTTCTCTTTGCAAATATTTAAGAAAGCGATGGCATACCATTAATGTTTAACTAAATAAATAAGATAGAGCTATTTAAATAATCAATCTTTATAATATGTTAATGTGAATACAACTAGTAGTATTATATTACTGCATAAATTTATTTCGTAATTACTTTTAGCAATTTGAGAATTTATAACATGTGATTGTTACAATATAAAAACTTTTAATAAAATATATTTTATATTTACTTTTTATGTAAAACGTAACGAATAACTAAAACTTGTATATATGTTTTTAATTTAGCAAATAATAACTATAATTTTACGAAAAATTTAAATTTATGAAGGAAAGTATAATTTTTATAGGTGTTTATTTAATATTTATTTTAAATTAATATTTTTAATTAATATTTTTTAATTAATAATTTTAATTAATATTTTTTAATTAATAATTTTAATTAATATTTTTTAATTAATAATTTTAATTAATATTTTTTAATTAATATTTTTAATTAATATTTTTTAATTAATATTTTGAATAAATATTTTTTTAATTAATATTTTGAATTATTATTTTAAATTTAATTTCTAAATTAATATATTGCATATTTATTTAATATTTTAAATTTTTATTAATACTTTGAATTTATTATTAATATTTTTAATTTTAAATATAATAACATAACTTATATATATATATATATATATCTAAAACAAAGTATTAGTATAAATAATTAATTAACTTTATTAAAATTAATTCAATGTACTTTTAAAAATAAACAAAATATGGTTAAGTATGTAAAAGAAAGTAGAATTATTTTATAAGTGAGACTTTTGTTAAATGTGAATTTATTACTTTTTAAAAATTTAATGTTATTCAAGGTTACCTACATTTTAGAAAATAAACAATAAAAGTCATATTTTAGTGTTATTCTATTTAAAATATTGACCTAGTCTTGACATTGAAATAAAATTCATGTTAAATTTTTTTTTATTTTGAATCTAATGCTTAACTGGTAAAGTTAAATACAATAAACTAAAATTAATCATTGACTTTATTTTAAAATCTAAAAACCGAGCAGAAAGATAGTATCGAAAACTAACAACATAAAGTATGTACATTTAGTTGCTCTTAATTGTTGTACAAAATATTTATTTAATATATTTCCAATCAACTGAGCTAAAATAACAACTAGAGAATAAACTAATCGTGTGTGACCAATTTACACCCTTTTGAGCCAAAGTAGAAAAATATAGTTCTTTCGCATAGTGTGTGTCATAGGATGAAGTGCAGATATCAAAATCCTTTTTATGGCTTTCAAAAGTATATTAAATGTTAAACAATTAAATGTTTGCCATACTTGCTTTCTACTTACAATAAAAAGATAAAATAATATTAATTAATTAATTAATTAGGATCTATACAACATGACTAGCAGTGCGAAAGCCAAAGAAGAACGTTTTTACAACCTTGTCTTCCGAACAGTATTCATACGCGCACAAATATAAAGTACATTTACCGCAATAGAAGTCATTACTCCAGATTTTATTTTAACTCAGTGGTCTAACCTTTTCTTACAGCTTAAGTATATAATTAATAAACATAACAATTGAAAAAAAAATCAAATCTAAGATGTTAAAAGAATAGATTTAATTTTGTTAAATTTACTTTATATATTAAGTCAATTATAAATTCTTTATGTGTTCTATAATCAAAATATACATTGGATTAAAAAAAATATAATTTTATATGAAAAATTGACATACATAATATTTAGCTTTTTTATCTAAAGCAATACGTCACTAGATTTGAGCACATTGCAAATATTTTATTGTTTAATTACTTAACATTATACTTTTTCAAATTAATTTTCTGAACAATAAGTAAAACAATAATCTTATATAAAAATCGTTCAAATTAATTCCTTCAAAGACAAGTAGAAGAAGATTCAATTTTTTTTCACTTTTGCGATTCTACACTTCTATATATTCCATTGAGAGAATTTTTTTTTAATGTCAATTGTATTTTTAAGCACTCATTTAAAATTAATTCAAGTATTTTTTTAAACGTAAAATAAATGTGAAGAATAGAATAAGAAGGGGATATTCGGGTCTCAAAACTCGATTTTTGAGTTTAAAATTTCAATTTCTTCCAGATTAATTTTTTTTTAATTATAATTATTTACAAGAACGTTCACATATTTATTGGAAATAAAATCGTATATATTTAATTTAATTTTGAGGTTCATAAATAATTTTAATAATTATATTTTTAAGGTAACCTACAACAATTCATAAATGAGGTAATTTGGGTCAAAAAGTAGGAATTACGAATTTTTCGTATAAAAAAGCATTATTAGAACAACATTTTAAGTCAAATTATTAACTTGAATAAAATAGAACGAATACCAACCTTAAACTTTTAAAAACTCAGTATATTTGATTATTAACGAAATGTTTTGTACCAGTCTATTCAAAAAACAAGTTGTATGGCGCCATTTTGAAGTAATCACTTTTTTTATTATTCCTTATATTTGAAAATGACTATCTGATATTATAATTTGTTTTATTTTTACTCAAAAATCTATGCTGTATTTAAGTTGTTTTTAATTTGTTCCGCAAATGATTTTTTATTTCATTTAAAACATTTTGTTTCAATTTTAATAAAACAAGCAAAGACGTCCATTTTTTTATCGAAATATATTATTTTGTTGAAAGGGTATTTAAAAAAAAGGTATGTAGCTTCATTTTATTAACATATAAATAGCGTTAAATATATTGCTGGTAATTCATATCATTTATAAGCTTCAAAATTAATATTTTTCTGGAATAATTGCACTTTTACCGAAGAATATCGTTAAATTCTTACGATTTTCCTATTCTTTACTATTAATAATTCACAAACCTACTTTTCCTACTTTGAAAAACATTGAAAGAGAAAGCTAACCAAATTTTTAAACATTCTAATTTTATTTTTCGGAAAATAAAATATTAATAGATTTCTTTTTTATACAAAACTTATGAATATTAGTGAATGATTCCACTTTTTTATTTTTATATAGAATTTTTCATGCATCAAACTATCACAAATTATTGTTTTTTTGTTTGCTTTTTGTATACTCAAACAAATCGCCCGTTAGACTTGAATTAAATTACACAGAAATGTAATTTTTTTCTAAAAAGTACTCCATTAACTGAAGTAATTTGTTTAAAAAAGAACGAGATCAAAATATAATTTTAACAATGTGAAATTTAATATTTATTTTCAAAAAACCCAAATTTACCTATGACCGAAATTCCAACACCTTACTCTACATATTTTTCATATTCTTCCATTTGAATTATATTTTTTATCCTTCTATTCGAATGATTAAATTTATTTAAAGTCATTACTTTTTTCGTTAATTCATTAATATTCCATACAATAAGTAATTTCGAATAATATTTTACTTTCCCACTTTCAATTTCTGCTATCGCAAACTTTAATAAAAAACATGTACATATTTTTTTTTAATAAAGCTAAATATTTGTAAAGAGAAAAAATAATTTTTAAGCGTATCTTATGCAGTATTTTTTTTGTCTTTTTATGATGCTAACTTTATACTAAAAAATATATTTATTTTCAATTTACAAAATGGTTAATAACTTTTTTCGCCTGGTTAAAAATCGAGCTAAAATTACTTGCTTCTTTACTACAAACAAACGATTTCAATTATGGATTATATTTTTATTAAAATAAAAGAAGAAGTGTTTAGTAAGAAGAAGTTTTTTTAGTAAGTTAAGTTAGAAATAAAATTTTCCTTTAGCTAATAATTTCCAAAAATTTAAATAAAATGGAATATTCTATTCATTAACGATAAAAATACAAACGATTTCGCAAAAGAAACGTATTTGTTAAATAAACGCATAAGTAAAATAAAAGCATTAAAAATAAATGCTTTTTTAAAATAGACATTTTCTAAAAACTAATTTTTGGTTAGACTCCAATCTATTCTTCTTTTGCAAATTCTAAAAAGAATATGCTTTTCGAACTGATCGTACGTCTTGTCGTGCATAGATATTTGAATGTCAAGGTCACGTGCATATTCAGCCAGGGGATCAAAGAGCTATTTATAGAATTTACCTGGACGTTCGAAACAGGCGGACTCTGCACACTTCGTTCGAATAAAGATAAACAGCCTAAGCCTATGAAGCTGCTGACCGGTAAATCCGTATTTTTCTTAATATAAACTTTTTGAAGCATTCATCAAGAAAATAATAAATGCATATAAAATGCGTCATCAATCTGTTTACTAACAAAATTTCGGAAGAGTCTGATTCGCGAATTACTAGGAAACTAATGATCCGATTTTGATAAAACTCGGTAGAATTATAGTTAATACTCGTATAAAAGTATTAACGTCGAATAGTTTTAGAAATATCAAAAATATAAATTGTAATTTAAAAATGTGTTTCCTAATTTTTTTTGTTTTGTATTAGACGAAAAATACAATAATGGTTCTTTCAAGACATGTTAACGCATAAAACATTACACCACATTCTCAAAATATATCTTCAATGTTTGAAAATGGAAACTATTCATATAAACAGGATTTTTTTTTTAATATCATCAATAAGGTTAACAATTCAAGTTTAAGTTTTTTCAGTGTGATGTTAATGAAGTGACGTTTTTTATTCGAACTAGTTAAACATGGAAAATATTAAAACAGATTTGTTTATATCATAACTTCGAAGTAATTTAAAAATATATTACTAATTATAATTTCAGTCTTTTGAGGTTTACCATATACATTTGAAAAATATTAGTCGCACAAAGTAATTTATATGTATTTAAAACAATATGTAATCCATTATGTTTGAAATATTTCAGCGGAGATTTGTATTGCATAAAGTATCTTACTAAGACAATGATCATATAAAGCGTGTTTTGAAATATTAAGTTGAATTACAAATGTTTAAATAGTGCTTCTAGTACATTTTTATTTAATAATTTTAATCATATAAATTATATCTATAGTAAAGATCTCTTTTGCGCAACTTAGACGTAACGAATATTAACACACGAGGTATCAAAAGAAAGATAATATCATGGACCAGTGACAAATCTTACTCATAAATATCAACGTTTTTTTTTAAATGCGTTTAAAATCATTCATTTTAAAGGGGTCTTTTAAGCAAGCCGTTGATAATGCTGCCAACTATGGGCAGACCGTTAAACTTTTATTTTTGGGTTCTAACGAAGAGGCGTGTGGTGTGTCTTGTTGGATGTAATTGGCAACGTCTGTTTGTTTTCAGTTTCTTAGTTCTAGCATTTGGCTATGTTGTTTTTAGGATTTGTAGCACAACAAAATATAAATGTGTTTTTGAGTTTTCCAAGCGTATTTCTCATTTAATATAGTTCTGTCTTTCTAATTTTGCTACGATTGAGAGTTGTCGTTGTTCATCTTATCAATTCCTACTCTCCAAAAATATGCCATTTTGATAGTTTAATTCAGTTCCTTACCAAAGTCTTTATCGTTTGACGAATAAAAAGAATACCACTAAATTAAATTATACTGGGCAACAAACTATGGGTTCCATAATGTATTTACTGAACATAAGTAGAAGAGCATAAGAAAGACAGAACTGCATTAAATGAGAAATACGCTTGGAAAACTGAAGAACACATTTATACTTTGTTGAGTTACAAATCCTAAAAACAACATTGTAGACCAATGTTGTTTTTTTCGACCGTATTTCTTATTTAATATACTTTTGGCTTTTTCCTTCTCTTACACTTATGTTCTGCAAACAGGTTATGGAACCTAGAGTTTGTTGCCCAGTATAACTTAATTTATCATGCATGCAAACAACATTGGGCGCTACAATGTTATTTTTAGGATTTGTAACACAACAAAACATAAATGAGTTCTTAAGTTTTTCAAGCGTATTTCTCATTTAATATAGTTCAGTCTTTCTTATAGTCTTCCACTTATGTTCTGCAAACAGGTTATGGAACCTAGAGTTTGTTGCCCAGTATAACTTAATTTATCATGCATGCAAACAACATTGGGCGCTACAATGTTATTTTTAGGATTTGTAACACAACAAAACATAAATGAGTTCTTAAGTTTTTCAAGCGTATTTCTCATTTAATATAGTTCAGTCTTTCTTATAGTCTTCCACTTATGTTCTGCAAACAGGTTATGGAACCTAGAGTTTGTTGCCCAGTATAACTTAATTTATCATGTATGTAAACAACATTGGGTGCTACAATGTTATTTTTAGGATTTGTAACACAACAAAGTATAAATGTGATCTTAAGAGTTCTTGCGATAATTATCCCAGAGTTCTTGCGATAATTATCACATGGGCATCCTAGTATATTTTATTTTTTAAATGTAGTTTTTAAAGAAATAAAACTACTTTAAAAAAATTATTTTAATAAATACATTCCAAATGTTTTATAATATGAAGTAATTGTAGGAATTTACAATATGTGACGCATTGCTGAAAAACCCTAAACACAAAAATGTGATATCCTGCGACAGTCAGAGAGTTAAATAAAAGATAAGCCGTTTGCGTTGAAATGTGATTAGTTTTACTGTGATAAACAAAAAAATTGGTCAAAATGTTATGACCAACTGATTTTTTTAAAGTAAATAAGCAAAGACGTCACATTGTTTCAAAAGGCAAAGCGCTTGCTTACAACGTTAGTAGATAAATGCTTTGTTCGATATCAAGCATTGGTGAAAAACGTGATTTGACTGACTTTGAACTTGAGATGGTTACGTGTGATCAGAGTCACGGAGTGGGTACAAAAAACGGCGAATTTTTTTAAATCTTCATGAGCAGCTGCAGTGAAAGTGTTTAAAGAGTGGACTGTTAGTCAACAAATGGGTCTCAACGTTCCAATTGTGGTCATCAGTGGCTACTAATGCTTGTGATGATATAAGTGAGTAAAGTTTGTAAAGGGCAGCCGAAGGGCAACAGTGTATCAAATTGCAAAAAAGTTTAATCAAGGATCTTCTTAGAAAATCTCTGATCGCACATTCACCATAGAACTCAGTGTGTGTAATATGGATATGGAAATAACATTTAGGTCATTCAGTGTATGACTTGGTGAATCTTTCCTTCACTTTTAAAACTACAATAAAAAATTCAATTGAACAATCCAGATTGCAAAAGCATCTATATGTACTAAACAATTTTTTGAATAAATCGGGCAAAACTAACAAAACTTAACTATTTTTAATAAAATTATAATTTTTTTATTGTAAGAATGAAGAAATGAAGAAAAGATACATAAATTTTTCACTAAACTATGTATGTTCTCAGATTACTAAAAAAGTTACAATCAACATTTTAATTTTCCCACACTATGTTTGGCAACTGTATGGAAGCTTTTAATAGTATTTGTAAATGTATGCGTCCCCGTTCATCTTGTTTTTGTTCATGCGACAAAACCTACTATATCCACATTCCAGCTAATAAAAAATTAACCACCTTTGAAATTAACAATCTCATGTTAACCGAACGCTGAATATAGATACTTTTGCTTGTGCTGACTTCATTTTTTTAGTTTTTATTAGTAAACGCTTGTTTCTCCTTTATTATAATTTAAAATTGAAGCCAAAATTATAATGTACTTATTGATACAAAACTCTCATGTTCGAATTTTTGGATAAAACCTGTTTTACATCCGGGCTACTCCATTGAAACTTATAACCGTCATCGAAATCCATTTTTTCGTAAGCCAGTATACTCTTAAAGCTAGTTTTTAATTTGTAATAACGGCGCCAGTACAAATAACCATAAACATTGCATAAAATTTATGTCACTTCTAATAAAATTAAGGTTTATTAGGTTTTTATTTATAATCCTATAGCGGAAATTTCAATGGTTCTTTAATCATGAGAAGGGTAATTAAATATGCATTAGTTGCAAACGCCGGTATGACTTAAGCATTCTTTGATATAACTGACAAATAATGTCGAAACTTTATAAGGATTCGCATATTCATGAGCTGTAGGGATTAGGGTAATAAAAATTTTGGTTATATGTAACTGATATTTCTCATAAAGTTAAATATGCATCAGTACAAAATAGGGTTGTATTTATTTTAAACTTTTTGTACACTCTTAATTATTTTCAACTTGTTTTAAATTAAGACTATAAAATAAGCTCAATAGAAAGTTATGTCTACTTACGTACATAATATTAAAAATGGTTTTAACTTTCAGAAACATTTTTTAGTCTTTGTATCCTTTTTTTTAAATTCGCTTTATAAAACGTTTAATATCATAAATTATAAAATTACAAAATTAAACACATTATAAACTAGTGTTTATGAATTAAATAATATAAAATATATATTAAAAACTTAAGTATTTTATAATTGTGAAAGAAAAAAAGAAGAAATACACTTATAAAATTTAGCTTTATAGCTCATTATAGAAATAAAAAATATTATTATTTAAAAATATATATTTAAATAAAAAATATCAATTGTCTTTAACAGAAACCTTTTAAATAATCCAAATAAATATTATCTAAATTAGTTATTTCAGTATTTGCGATTCACAAAGACAAAAAAAAACATTAAAAAGTAATTTATTAGCTTTTAAAAAAAATACTTAAATTTCTCACAAAAAAAATATATTATAAAAATGTATTTATAGTTTAACAACTTTAACAAAATTATAATTATGGGGTTAAAAATATAAGTAACATGGGAGAGGTTGGTAAACTAACATAAAATTTCGTGACATAGACTGGGGAGGGAGTACAAAAAGACCAAGAATAGAATCACGTATTAAATAAACGCGCCCCATTTATAAAGTGAATATCTTACGAGTCTTTGATAAAAATGTCGGATGGAAGGGAACTGGCAAAAGACCAAATGTTATTAAATTACATAGATAAAAAAAAATATTGAAAGATATAGTTACATTTGTGTGAAAACAGTCTTTTTTAAAAATATTCACATTTATTTCTGAGCTGATAAGAGTATAGAGTTTCTTTCCCACACCATAAGTACCCATTAAAAAGGTCTTTTAAAAAAATCAAAATGCGTGTCGCACAAGACAGTAGTTTGCAAATGGCCCCGAATAGTCATTAAGTTGTAATAGCTCCTGTTTGAATATTCAATGTTACCGCTAGTGAGATTGTACATATGTATTAATATAGAAAAAGTGCGCTCTTTGAAAATTCAAATGAACACGCAGCCTTCGTAATTTGCGCTTAAACTTGCCATTTTGTAGAAAAAAAATCACATTAATGTTTTCAAGATACAATGTCACTAAATATACCCTACTGAATATCCATTTATTAATATTATATAATTATTTTCTTTATCTATAATTTTATTTAGCTTTTACACTTTATATATAAAACTTATTAAAAAAATTATCAAGCTTAAAACATTCAAACAGTACAAATGACGTCTTTATATTACTCAATATCTACTATGCACTATATTATTTAAATCGAACTACATGTCCTCGATTTTCAAACTGTATGTTCTTGATAACTTTCCTACACGAACATGAAATATAAAAGAATTAA
This sequence comes from Troglohyphantes excavatus, assembly GCA_963932185.1. NCBI lineage: Eukaryota > Metazoa > Arthropoda > Arachnida > Araneae > Linyphiidae > Troglohyphantes > Troglohyphantes excavatus. Next base: position 42,347,153 of record OZ010667.1, on the reverse strand, counting down.
GGGGATATAAGAGACACATTTTATTTTTTCTTTAATTTTACAGATATTAATATAATTTTTTTTCTACATAGGTGTGCAGAGCATATTAATATAATAACATGTGCAAATTTTTCTTTTTAAAAATAAAAAAAAATTACAAAAATGTAACATTTCATATTTTTTATATAATTCAAGAAAATATTTTCCGAAAAAAATATATTTTTGACTTTTGATAAGCAAAAGAATGGTTTAACAAACTGTATTTA